>BQNB010111157.1:0-19025 GCA_026074375.1 Tanacetum coccineum
ATTTTTAATTTGTGTGAAATAAATTATGTTTGTGTGAAAAAAATTGAAAGAAAAAAAATATAGTTAGTGGTGGGACCCAAATGAAGATGTGAAAGTGTGTTATGAGTGAAGAGGTATTTTTGAGTGGGAGTGAAAAGCTGATGTGGCAGCCTGTGAGACCCGTTTTGTTTTGTGGCTTAAGCCACCGTACCCTTTACTGGTGTGGAGTTTTGTTTCTTTATCTAACGCATCTGCAATTGTCCACACCCAAATGTGTAAGATTCTTTCACCTTGTCCACGTTATAGAACGTACAGTTTGAGTTTTATCCACTCTTATTAGCGTGAATAGTATAGTTATGTATTGTATTCACACTTGTAATTGTGATAATTTTTGTGACGCACGATATCTCCACACATGATTGAAATGTGGACTTTACAATAGTACACACTCCTGAATGTGGAGATATTGTTGATAAAATGTGTAAAAACATACATTGTTTTGTAGTGCGACCGGGTCTCGAAAACCGGGTTGACCCGGGTCACTTCACACCCGGTGTGTTTAACCGGGTTTCGAAAATATAAAACCCGATTTAATTTGACTCGTTTTTTCGACCGGAACCGGTTCAACCGGCCGGGTCGAACCGGGTTTCAAAACATTGCTAATTTCCGCCACTATATTCGTGTACTCGCCTTGTTTTTAAGAAAGAAAAAAAAGGCAAGTAACAATCATATCTTACAATGTAAACATAAAAAATATTAGATCTACCCAAGCATCACGATTACGACGACCTACATTAGTTTAGTAATTTTTTTTAAACAGTGAAAGCAAAAAAAGGCATCAAAAAGATATAATGATCTAAACCCCTGGATAAGTGCACCTACAGTGACTACTTTTAGTAAGTTGCTGATCGTAAAGCACTGATTGTAAATTAAGGTAAAACTATTTATATCTTAATGTACATTTCCCTTATACCACCTCATTTGAAATTAGATTTAATTTTTATATTAATTCAAAACCTTCACATCAACAAAATAATTGTGCATTCAACATCGTTAGATATGGTTTATTTAGGTAAATTTAGTTCATTTTAAACCAATGATCATCTCTTCCTATACATACTTTTCTTTCCTTTGCGGATTTTATGACCTGACTGATCCCATCTGCATTGTTGGTATCCCTATTATCACTAAATAAACCAAATATAGAAATCATTAAAAAATTTACACAAAAAAATTGACATGAAATTTGACTCAAATATGGTAATGAGTCTAATGAGGTTTGAGATTTCAATATACAAACACTAATAACTTCAAACGAAAAAAGTAAAACCAGTCTGAATGACGCATAGTAAGAGTAACCAACATACAGAGTAATTACTAGATAAAAATGGTCAGCTCTAAAAATGACTAATGAATCAAACTGTAAGAATTAGTCCTCAATTTTTGTCGAACCGTTGTTATTGTAAACCAAACTCGTGGATTTAGTACATGAATTCAAACTGGTTTGCAAGATTTTAAACGTGGTTACAAAAAATCCAAGCGGGTAAAAAAACCTTGTTGAAGAATTCATGAGTTTTTTGAAAAAACAATTCCAAGCGTGTTTTCAAGAATACATTTTGAAAAAGAATACTGAGTTTAACTTGATAGAATTGCTAGAAAAATAGAGGTATTGGGTTCTTTCACGTGTAGGTGTAGGGCCTTGATAGTATAAGATGATCTGTGACCGAAACAACATTAATTAAATTACATTATATTTTGTAAATGGAACATAGTATATCGGAAAAGTATATTTGCATAAATAACTTTTACCCAAAAGAAGTATTGTCAAGATATAAAATGAATGTGTAGATGCAAGTTCCACACTAACGCGGCTGGCACATAGATTGTAGAATGGTAGCTATTACGCCTGCACATAGATTGCAGAGATGTAACTATAACAAATGTTTTCAATTCCAGCATTGGCGTAATGACACGCCAACACTTCATGTTCAACCACAAAAATGTAATAGTACATTTATGCAATGTAGCTGACAACAAAATCACCTCCTTGAAATTCTGTTGACCCGTAGATTATATCTAATAACCAAAATACAATACATGAAACGTAGCAAAAAAAAATAAAAAAAAAATAGAGTCATGTATGGAATACATAGGATTGGACATCTTAGGATGTCAAATGACGAGTACGTAAATAGGCTTGTGCGCGTACATCAGAGCCAAAAAGTTCGAAGTTCTCTGTAGGCCACTCGTTATTACTCGCATTTAAGGCTTTGCTCGTGATTTTGGAAGGTATGCGTACAAATAGATGTATCGAGAAGCAAATTAAACCCAGAACAACCAAATACAACAACCAGACCTTTAAACTTTTATTTGTCCTCAACTGAAAACCCACCAACCGATAGTTGCAAAAGGTGAAAAGTGAAAACATTAATTGGTTGGACACCTCTGGTGTTTTTGCTATCCAATTTCATACAATACAAGTGACTGCTGTAAATTTGTAAACACAGTACCAAACATCAACCTTGTCGTTAAACGCATGACTAATAGAAGTTTTACGGCTGCAACTACTTTGTAGACAACTTTATAAAAACATGAAATTCAGCTCACAGTTCTAAATTAAAGTTCTGACTACACGGTTAGTTTTTGTAAATAGATCCTTCAACCTGTAATAACAATGCAGGTTACACTTTATTTTTTTGTCCTGTCTTTCCACGTTTCACCACCTTACTACCGCTAATAATGCCATATAAAATTTCAATTTGGTATAAAAGTATCATCGATAACATTTTTCTTCATATCAGCATGATTCGTGCAAAGTTATACAGATTTACTAATATACAATTTATTGTTCACCATACTTTACCGGGTTAAACCCCTTTACCCCCCAAAAAAATGTTATTGTTCACCCAAACACATAAAACATCCTACTACACCTTCATTGACTAGCGAATACACCTTATTGATCCTTATTATTCTGAACATTTTGATAACTTCTTTAACTTGGACAACCCGCGCCCCGTTCTATTCACATGATTCTTTTTTTCCTTCAGATTTTTAGTCTTATCCAACTCTGCAACATTAAAACAGTGATTAGTTAATGAATAAATTTACACAATTTACTTGTGAATGGATCAACTAAAGTAAAATTTAATAGAAAAATATATAGCTAAAAGGAAACTGTCAAAATGTCAGAAGGGACTAAATTGCCCAAGTGTAATTATATTATAATACATAAAAAACCATTGTAATTTATTTAGTACATCTTGTTACCATATGTTTAACAACTGTTATACAAAATAATAAATAAAATAAAAATTCTCACATTAGCCTATCCCGACCCATTTCAGCATACCAATATGCTTGTTTTGACCATTACCATTATGACCCGTTAATCGAACAGCTAATATTCAAACTCCCAAGTTTCACCAACCTTCATTATCATCGAATTCATTTTTTGCCAATATCTTTCCTACTTATCCGTTTCTTTTTTCAAAGCTTTGGCATAATCTTTCCAACTAAAACTACCCTAAACAAAACATGTGAATTAGAACATGTAACTCCTAGATACCAAACTTATTAAATTAATATATAGTAAGTGAACCGGTTTGAAGACGCATATTTCGAGTATTTTTTTATATAGCTTTTCATACAGTCCTCATTCTGAAAGATCCTTTCTAATCCGCTTTTCCTGAACTTAGTGTCGATCCACTTTAAACATTTTTTAAATCGACCATGAACCAACATTCTCCCCCTGGTCTAGTCAAAGAAGCCAACAAAAGTATTGAAAAGAAAAATAAAATTTTCACCATACATTGAAATATAGTCAAGTGCATATAGAAAACATCACGAGAAGTACTTAAACCAAAGTCACCAGTAAACGGCTGACTCGTCCACGGCTTTCGGCGGTCGGATCGTTCGTACCAAACGCGTAACGTCGCGACTCGGAATCGCGATCTGTATCGCTAATTTTCGCTTCCCAAAAGCACAACAATTCAGCTACCGGATGTCTATTGTATGGCGTACCGAAGTCTATTGTACAGACGTCCAAATGATGTTGACGGCTACTTTACCCTAGTTTAATTTAGATATTAACATAACTATCAATATCCGAGTACGCGGTAACGAATCAAAGGTTTGATTTGTGGTTTTTCCGGTGGCCAAGTTGTTATAAGAAGGAAAATAGGAGACGAATGTCAACTACTATTTACAAAATTTGTTGATCTATGTTTTGTCTCCAACTAATAAGATATAAATATGGGCCAGTTATTCAATGTTTGACCCAATAATATTATTTTGATTGAATTACTAGCGGTCTTTTTCAATATATACAAAATGATCAAAATTTGCAACATGGTATACAAAGTATATAATTAAGAATTTATTAAAATATAAATGATAATTAATAAAACTTTTAAATTTAAGTATATATAAACCTAGTAAAACTAATATAAATGTTGAAAAATAGATAATGTACATCGTACCAAATTATATGGTACATCGTACCAAAAATATATGGTACATTCGAACCAAAGCGAACGCTGCGTCCCGAAATGACATAACCTGTCGTACCGAATTTTTAAGGAACCCCTAACCGCGTACCACCGATTTCGTGAATTCCGAACCGAAACTACCCGCCGTTTCATTGACATTGACTTGAACAAAAGCGATGCTAACCGAAATAACGGCTGAAAAGGTTTAAAATCGAAACATATTATTGCAACAACTTCCGTAACTTGCCAACACCACCCTTGCTATACCCTTGATACCTTATTTTTTTCTATGCAGTTTTTTGGCCGTATAGCCAACTCTATAACTATAACAAATAGTGGTTTTTCAGCAAATTTGAATTATTTACTTATGAATAAGGCTTTACGACCAGCGGCGGACCTAGTATGGTGGCAGGTGTAGCGCGGGCTACACTCGATATAGCACACGCAATGTGAAAGTTTCATTGTAGCACGGACTATACAAGCGTGTTTATATCTGGATGCCAAACAGAAAAATATCTCTTATTTTCAACTGGCTAAAAGAGAAACTGGTCAGATGGTTCAAACGGAGCGAAAGTTGCCCAAAGGGTTTGTTTTTTCTTTACATAATATCTTGTAAATCTTTTTATTAATTTCCGTGGACCATATTCTGCTACTGACACCATATATGCATTACGTTTTATCTCGGTTGCTAGAAAAAGAAGCTCCAATGCAGATTCACATTTTAATCCGCAATCCTTACAAAAAGCTTAGTGCCTTGCTTGAAACCCGTACTGCTAACCTAAATGAACCTGACAAAATGATTAAACAATAAATCGGTCAAACTTCATTTATATTTGTCCCGTTCCAAGAAATATGACTGGGCTTTTTGTTGCTGCAACTCTGAATATAGCATAAGGAAAGCTGATCAGATAATAATATAAACTTTCACCAAATTAGATAGGGTTAATGCTACGTTAAACCAACCATTTTGACTATATATTTGTTAAAGTCCCTTAAACTTTTATGTAGTAAAAATATCATTCTACTAACGATGAAGCGTGAAAAGCAATAACGCATTTTTTTAAAATATTTAGTAGCTGCATTCATTTTTTTCTATTTGTTATAATGTCTAGTATACAACAAAAATAGTAACCAACACGACACTTCCCCAAGCGCTAAGGGGGCTCCAACTCCGTTGCATGACCTCCATTTTTAGTCACAATACAGCGCCCAACATCAACACTTTTTAAAAAGCCCTAGCTTGGTGAAAGCAGCACGACGACCAGATACGACTATCCATCACATAATAATAACAAGATCCGTTTCTATCTGCAATGGTACTCTTATACATTTCAGCAACTTTCTTTGAATAGTTGATAGCATAATAAGATTATATGTTGTAAACCATTGCTTCACATATTGGACGAATTTCTTCAAAACCTTTTTTCTTGTAACATGGGTTTGCGACCGACTTGTATCAATGATAAAAACATCACGATTTTTCTCTCTTGAATTTCTCATACGCTTCCACCAACAGTCCACAGGATCTGACGCCGTATGGCTTGTAGTAGGATATAGGTTAGTCCTCTACGAAACATAAAATAGATAATATAGTAAGCAAGTTTTTATTTGTTTACCAAACAGTCAGATAAAAAAGAACAGGTTACAGTTACAACAGTTTAATTACAGCCTCTTAATTCAAACTCTTCCTTGAATATTAAATAAAGTGTTTAAATGAACATTTAATAGATAAAAATAAAAACCAACCTTCCATAGAAAGGAATCACGCTTTGTGCATTCTGCTTCACTGATCAAAGCGGGCAGGCCTAAAAAAAAGTTTTTTTTAAAAAAAATAATCCCACCACCAAAGCTGAGATCCAACCCTTATCTGGAAATAAAGTGCATATTAATTCGTACGATGTGGTAAGTTTTCCTGACCCAAATCATCAACGTTATCATTAAACTCAAAACTCACTAATGATGTAAACATATAAATTATGCCACTTAATTAAAAAAAGTTGGTGTATACCTGTATGACCATCAATACAGATAACACTATGGTCCTTTTTCATGTGTGTCGAAAGACGGCTTTCCCAGATCTAACATCTGCAAACTCCTAAATACACCAGAATATAATTATTTATCATTGTCAAACAGCACAAAGCACATGACTTACAACTAAAACAATACCAGATTAAGTTAATATATGATCCAACTTCTTATACATTCACGATGATGTTCCCGCTGTGTTTAGACTTCACGCAATAACCATCAAGATTAACAATTCTCTTAATATTGCTTTGCAGATCACGAACAATCTCAAACTGAACATCATTTTGAAGAAGAGCACAAGCAATCTCATTTAAAAATTCCTTGAAAACTGTTTCATATAATTCTTGTTTGATGTTATTGTCATGATGATTGTTTGATCATTGATAACGATCCTGGAGATTATACAAGACCTGTGCAAATCGACTTGTAAGTTTCTATCATCATTTAGTCTAATTTTCATAATTTTAATGAACAATGTAACACATATGTGTGTTTACTCGTTTACAGTGACGAACTAGGGTGGGTCCCAAGAGGGTCTCGGGACAACCATCTTATTTAGCTTTTCGTAAATGTACCTGGTCATTTTTAGTTATGGTTACGTCCCTGCACGTTTATATACATTCTAATCAACATTTTTCTTCTTATAACTGTGCAGTTATAAACGTGTACAAATAACAGGTTTTTTCTTATTTTCGTGTGCAACTATAAAACTCATGGATCGATAAGATTTTACGCGTCCTAGTTTACATTGTTGTAGTACATACAGAATGGACATTTGATTAGATATTCAAAATTTTCGTTTTCGAAAAATCCACAAAACCAGACATGGTGATCAAATCAAAAGATGTAATTAAGTATCAACATAACATATATGAGCATGTAGAAAAAGTTTTACCTTAATTTCTTGACTCAAGTTTCGGCAAGTGTTTCGATTTTGATATACTTGCATGCTTATGATTATGAAAACCCTATATAATTTTATATGGTGCAATCTGATGGGCTTTGTTTGGATGATGGGCCTGGTTGTTTGTTATGGGTTAATGATAAATTGTCTCCATCTTATCTTAAAAATACTTGAAAACTCTCAAAAATAAAATCTGATTAATTACTAGTATTATGATCTTACAACTTATTTAAAAAACTGAGACCATTTTCATTTAATGACAACTTTATCAGTTTTCAAAATCAATGTTTTAAAAACCGGTTTCTAAATTGACCCGACCGAGTCATCGGGTCACGGTTTAACCGGCTGTTCAACCGGGTTTTCTGGCCAAAACCGGTTTCCGGTTCACGGTTCAACCAGTTCAACCGGTCGGGTCAACCCGGGTTTTTAAACATTATTTAAAACTAGATTCAAGGCCCGCCCGTTGGGCGGCAAGTTTTAAGGTATTATTGAAAGAATCATTGACATCTTGATAATTGTTGGCTATTGTTTACATAATTTAAGGTTGATATAATGTTAAAAAAATAAATGTAAAATTCTTTTCTTGTTTCTTTTAATTTTGTGATGCTGAAGTTGAAACAGTAATGTCGTTTATATAAGATAAACTGTCAAAGATTATAGCATGATTTTATGAAAAATTTAATGAAGGTCAATTAATAAGGCCGAACATTTGTTTGTAACAATTACAAACAATTTGAGATTAACCCAATAATTCTTTACATGCAGATAATAACATTAACTTAGATTAAATGGAAGGTAATAAACAAAATGGTTTTTCTAACATGTGCCCCAGGGGCACATGATAAGGTGGGGACAGAGGCTGTGTATCACATAATTCTTTTCTTACTTGCTTATATTTTTAATCATTAATGATTTTCGGGTAAGACTTTCTGTAATTAACTCGTTGACTCAATTAAAGAGATGATGAAGACAGTTTTTTTTTAGGAAAATATTGATGATGAAAGTATTCATTTTTTAGGAAAATACAAATAAAAATATTGACGGTGAAAAGTTCAAATAACTCAGGAAATGAATATAGCATGATTTTAGGAAAAATTTAAATGTTTATTCATTGGTTACCATAAAAAGTAAGGTATATTAATAAGGCCGAACATTTGTTGTTGTAAACAATTTACAAACAATTTGAGACAATCCAATAATTCTCTTACATGCCAGGTTAATAACATTAACTTAGATTAAATGGAAGGTAATAAACAAAATACAGTTTGATATTTAAGAGAACCACATCCATAGTCGAAACTTAATTAAAAAGAAAGCCAAAACTTGTTGAATAAACATAAATAATTAGTGATAACTCGTATCAATTGTCACTATCAGAATCTTCTTGTGTCGCTTCATTTTCCAAAGGGCCATCATTAATGAAACTGTCCATAAGATCATATTCATTAGGTCTGTCATCAAAGTCGTCTGAAAGCGGTATCTCATCATTAGATGCATCTTTTAATTCTTCACCAACTTGTCTATCGTCATCAGCTTCATGATCAAATACTTTTAAGGTTTAGTATTTCTTATATTTATTGTTTATATGTTGATATTTGAGAATACTTTGAACATGAACAAAACAACTCTGCCATTTGAAAACATGTTCCATATGCTGTATATCTTTTTTAAACTTATTTGAAAAAAAAAATTTATAACTTTTTATAACTTATTTGAAAACATGTTTCATAATTACTCTTACAAAATATCAAACATTGTTCAAGTCGGTAAGCATGATAAATATAGAAATTAAAATATTCAACTACTCTTCTACCACCAATAAAAAAAACTCCATAATTACATAACTTTTTGTCACAATATGTTTTGTTATATTTGGCACATATATTTTGTTTATTCACGCATTCCCTATCCTTAGCTAAAAACAATAGCCAACAATTATCAAGATGTCAATGATTCTTTCAATAATACCTTAAAACTTGCCGCCCAACGGGCGGGCCTTGAATCTATTATTATATGTATTAAAGTAATATTTAGTTAACAACCAAAAATCTGATCTTGCAAGACTGCATCTAAGCTCCACACCTCATTAGGTCTTTGTTTGGGGTGAGACTTCCAAATACTGATCACACGGGCCAGTATCTTGGCATCATCAAGCATGGGATCGAGGTCACACAACTGAGTCATATTAATATTCATTTTCTTAACTACAAATAGAGAAAGAAACATTAAAAACATTAATGTTTCTGATATAACTAAAATAACAATAAAATTCAAACATCCATGAATTGAAAAATTCAAATCTTTACCGAGGGTGTATATGCATATTTGGAGAAGAGATGAAGATGAACAAAAGTGAGTGTAAGGTAGTGTTTGTTTTTTCAGAAATACCTCTTAACAGCATCTTAATCTGACTCATTCAGACGCGGTCAGACATTTAGGTAATTAAGATTGTTTGTTTTTTTCATATCATTCAGAGGCAGTAAGATCGAAACACTGTTAAGAGCGTTTATTTTTTTCTGGCCATTAAGAGGCAGTAAGAGGCATAAACCTCTTACTGGACTAGATGTGAAAGGGGTGTCTTAACACCTCTTAAAGTCTTTTTTTTTGTTTATTTTCTACTTTACTTTTATTTTTTATTTTATTTCTTGATTTTATTTCTTATTTCACTTTTATCTTTTGTATTAAAAGTATTAAATAGAATGATTGCATATGTTTTGTTATATAAAGAATGTATAAGATGATATGTGTCAATTTATATTTTGTTCAAATTGAATGATACGTTTTCGGATTTAAGTTCAATTCAAACTTTAAATTGTTTATTATAAAATTTGGTTTTTTTATTTAATGAAATTTATTTTTTGTGCGAATGCAATCGTTTTATATTTAAATTGTAAAAAACTATAGTTTAACATATCTAGATATTTTTACCAAAACAAACAGTTTTATTTCATTCATTGATTATTTTTCTTTTCCACGTGTCAATCTCTTGATTTTTTGAGCCAAGATTAGTTTTTCAAAAGCGTGTTTTATATAGGTTATAGACTCAATGTAATGGTAAGGTCGACCTTCGATCGGTCGTCCCATGTGGAAGCAACTAAGGTCGGTCGTCCCATTACCTCGACCGAACTAGATTGGCCTCCCAACCTTTGCAATTGTTTGGGTGGTGTAGAAGACCGAGTAAATGAAGCCGTTTCCTATAAAAAAATAAAAAATTTATCCCTTTATTTTCTATAAAACCCCAACCTCTTCTTTCTATTATCCCACACATATACCACTTTTTTCAAATCACCACTACAAACAATATGTCTCAAATTAATTCTGAGTGTTTATTTTTCAATGATACGGATGATGAAACGAAAGTGAACAAATGCAAACTAATTTACTGTAATTTTTTTATCTTCCGTAATTTTTTTTTCCGTCTTTTCTTTCGTATATTTTTATTTTCGTATTTTAGTTTGTAATGTTTAATTATTAATGTAACGTTTTTAAAAAAAAAATTGTTTGGTCGCCTGTGCGGTCACCACTAGGGGTGTTTGGTCCCTGTGTAGTCTAGGAGAGAGAAAGCTGAGTTGGTGCTGACGTGACGGTGTCCTCTGCGGTCACCACTACATTTAGCCTAATGATTTCCGGTTAAGACTTTCCGTAATTACTTCGTTGACTCAATTAATGAGATGGTGATGACATGTTTATGTCCAAAGAGTTTCGTTTTTTATTTTATTAACATTAATGTTGTTCAAACTTGCTTATATTTTTAATCATTAATGATTTTCGGCTAAGACTTTCTGTAATTAACTCGTTGACTCAATTGAAGAGATGGTGAAGACATTCTTATGTCAACAGAATTTCATTTTTTAATTTAATATCATTAATGTTGTTCAAACTTTCCTATATTTATAATCATTAATGATTTTCGTGTAAGAGTCTGCATTAATGATTTTCATTAATTAATGGGAGGTTTTTGTTTTCTATTTTCAGCCGTTGATTATATTTCTTTTCCACGTGTCAATCTCTTGATTTTTTGAGCCAAGATTAGTTTTTCAAAAGCGTGTTTTATATAGGTTATAGAAGATTATAACTTATAATTAAAGAGCAGTTGAAATGTCACTTTTAATATTAAAAAATATATATATTCACCACTCCCCATGTGACTTTTAATATATTTTATTCTTTTTTTTTAAAATTTATGAAACGCACCATCAAACTATCCGAAAAGTTATTAAAACGACTTTCAACTTTTAGCTATTTACGACTTTTTTATAATAACAAAAAAGCTTTTATTTATCATCTCTATCTACATAAACCATATATCACTAATCGATTCGTTTGCGTAACAAAAATAAACGCCACTGCAGGAAAGATCTTCGTAATTGGCGAACAAAACGAGCCCAATGGTTGAGACTCTCACATTGACTTTTAATATCCACAATTTAGGGTAATATTTTTTTTTTTTTAAAATAAAAATACGTAAAACGTACAATACGGAAAAAATCCTTGCGTGTGAATTGGTTGCGCGTTAACTAAAAGTTAAGTCCTTAATGAATCTTAATTGTACGGAACGGCGACATTTCGTAAAAAAATTCCATAAAGAATTTATGATAAAGATAGGAGCCATTTAGGGGTTATCGGTCATTTTGCAAAGTTAGTCCCGTAATGACTGACTTAACTATACAAAAAGACGTGTCTGATAGGATTATTTATACCGTTGCAAAAATGATAGTTCTTTAACGTAAAACCCCGCCCGCACGAATCAGCATAATGTGAAAAACCTCGTGTTTATGTTGAATATTTGACAAGTTTAATTAGATTATACCCCACTATCTTATTATCTCTCATTGAAGCTGTTTTGAACAAATCATTCTATAGCGCATGAGATAGCTCAACACATAAGTTATCCGCTACTGACTGCAATGGCTATGATGTGGCAAAGACTCAGTTTATGTAAGCTTAAACTGTAAAGTTTAGATAAACACAAGTAGGGCTACAACTAGTATTACTGCCTTTTCATATCAAAAGTGTTTTTGATAAGTATCAAACGTACTGTAGTTTGTAAATTATAAGAATATTAAAAAGCACATAACAAAGAAATATATTATAACATTCCAAACAAATGTAAACACTCATAAGAATAATACTCCAGACTCAATTTTAACATTGCAATCTTCAAATGAACGTATCTTTAAGACAACATGTCTTTATGTAGTGCTTTAAGACAACATGCTTGTAATAGTTATTGACGCGGTGCATTGCATATTGATGTAACAATATTATTTCAAATTCGTTTCATCCCATTAGATGTTTTTAGACGTATTTTCATGACCATGAACATCGTGAAGTTCTAAACCGATAAAAACTATCGTATGTAGTAAAACTTTATTATTATTTTTTTAGAAAATAAATTTTTAAATTTAAAAGCAAAATTCTAAACTTATCAGACCTATTGTTTTTATTTCATGGATACAAGCCTTGGACGTGATAATTGTTGCAAGGGTGTACTAGTAAATTTGCATGTTAAAAGCTCCATAAAATCTTAAACGCTTGATTTAGTAGCTTCATATTTTGGAGCTATTTGCTCAACAAAAAATTTATAGCTAGTACATCCAAACAGAGATTTTTAGTTTGGAGTAGCTTTTTTGATAAAATAAAAAGCTTGCAGCTCTAAAATACTCAAAAAAGCTCTTTGTCAAACAGGCCCTATGATTATTTTCCTCTGTAATTTTCGCCGCTATACACGTATACTCGCATTGTTTTTATACAAAGAAAGAAAAAGGCAAGTAACATTCATATCTTACAATGAAAACATAAAAATATTAGATCTACCCACCATTACTTAATTGGTAAGCATCACGGATACGACTAGGCTACACGAGTTGAGTACTTTTTCTTAAACAGTATAGCAAGAAAAGGGCATCAAAAAGATATAATGGAGTCTGAATCCCCCTTAGATATTGCACCTACATGACTACTTTTAGTAAGTTGTTGAACTTAAAACACACGATATATATACTTCTATAATCTATAAAGCATTTTGACACATTTGTTAAAAGTGGAAAAGTGAAAACTTAATTCCCATTATTAGAAAGTTCAATCAATTCTAGCATCCATCCATAAAGCATATACCATCAGTATCATTAATTGACTCAAAACCATGCATATACGCATATACCATCCATATCCATGCATATACGCATATTACCATCAGTATCATTAATTGACTCAAAACCAATTAGTATTGCATATACCATCAGTATCATTAATTGACTCAAAACGAATTAGTATCATTAAAACCAATTAGTATCATTAAAACGCATATACCATATGTATGCGTCAGTGATTGAAACAAAATTGACTCAAAACTAAAAACCTTTTTAACACGAGCTAGGTTGATTGATTGATGATTGACTCATTAAATGCTACATGCTACACGCATTGAACGAGTTAGGTTCATCTCTAGCGATGATTGACTCAAAACTGAAAACCTTTTTAACACGCATATGGAAACCTTTTTGATTGATTGGCGGGAATGTACGCATATTCAAATAAAATTTTGATGAAGACCCTATATAAACAACCATCCTCATTCACTTTTCACAAACATTCTAACACACACAAAAATGAAGATTGTTGCCGCTGTTGATGTTTTGATGAAGACTGAAACAAAAAGGTAACACACAAGTACTCCATAAATTTTGAAAAACTAGATACATTCGACTTCAAAAACAGTCGAACCACATAGTTTTTTTTTAAACTGATTAGATGGCTTTGTCTTGACATTTATTCTTTGCAGGTAATGTTTTGTGGAAAGGTGATTAGATACTGACTACTCGGGTATCTACTGACATTTTTTTCTTTTGGTTTTTCTGTTTAGTGGGAACCTTCAAGGTTTGAGTCGGCTAGTGACAGCATGGTTCCTTAACTGACATTTCTGTAATGAATTAAAAGTCAGCATGATCGAAGCGGATGTCGCCTACTAGCCACGGTTGTCTATGACCCCATGTATATAAGTTTTTGTTTTAGTGTGCTTCGACACAATATAGTTTTATACCTGTGTATTGCAGTTGCGTACGGGACTTTGATGTGCAACATCTTTGTAAAAGTTCAATTGTACTCTATATTATATGAAATGAATTCGAGATATTTACTGAATGTCATTTTCTGTTGGGGTTTATAATAACAGGTTCATAATGCGGGTTGTGTTACATGTTGGATTAAGTACATTTCCCTTTAGCACTCGTTCTTTACTAAACACTTAATTTTAGATGTTAGGTTGCAAAATAGGTAGGTTAGGTAATAGGTTTATTTTGGGATGGCCTTCATTGTCTGAAAACACTATTTTGGGCTGGCTTTTACCCTTTTAGTAGCTAACTATTTAGATATTAGTTGAAGTTTACAATCACATAACACATGAACACTTATTTGCTCACATGATATTTATAATTGTTGGAAACACTATTGCATATAAATTACCATATAATTATTAGGTTCCCATAAGTTTTTTTCCCTTGTAAGCAAGCCATTATATTTTAATATGAGAAACACTAATAAACATGGCACAAATAAAAATAATAACGTGAATCGACTTACTAAGACTACGTTTATTCACAACCGGTCCCAACTTTCATTAGAATATTATTTTTTATGCTTTCACTTATACAACCAATACATACAACTAATCTTAATCTTTTTACCATTTATCAACAACCCAGCCTAATCTATTTATCTATATATATAACCTATATAAAACACGCTTTTGAAAAACTAATCTTGACCCAAATAATCTAGAGAATGACACGTGTAAAAACAAAAATAATCAACGGCTGAAAACATATAACAAAACCCTCCCATTAATTAACGAAAATCATTAATGCAGAACTCTTAACCGAAAATCATTAATGTTAAAAAAATATAAGAAAGTTTAAACAACATTAACGTTGAAAGAATTAAAACGAAACTCTTTTTGACACTCTTCAACATCTCATTAATTGAGTCAACGAGGTCATTAATGTACAAAGTTATAGGAACTTTTTTGAAAAACATTAATGTTCAAACATAAAACCGAAAATCTTTTTGACATATTTTTCAAACATTCCTTTTTTTTATAATCAGTTTTAATGATAAAATCATTTCCAAAGTTATCTACTAAATTTGAACTAATTCAAATCAACCATAACTTATGTAAATTATAGCTAATAGTTCAAACAATAAAACACACTTGTCGATGTTGTTGCCAAAGATGCTCAATGATATTACGTTGAAGCTTTGCGTGTGTATTTTTATCACGCAGTTCTTTATCTTTTTTTTGTCGGATATCGCATCGCTCGACCCATGTCCTTAATATATTTGGTTGGGGACAAATATAACTTTCTTCGTCACTATTTTTTGATTTTGGAACGGGTACATACTAATAAGGATACGAATAGTCGAATAGTGCGCAAGTTTGAGCCAAGAATATCAACCAACGATCAACGACTACATGTTCATTCTTACATAGAACTTTTTAGAATATCAACCAAGAATATAAAAAGTAATATGATGATTTTATGAATGAAACAAGTGAAGCATATATTCGATTCATAACATGGAGAATGGTGTGCAATTGCTGTATGAATGTAGAGCTAAAGCGATCAAGATCAAGTTTAGTAACTTAAGTGAACAAATTCGCAAAGTTCAGTAACTTATTTGTAACAAAAGTCAAATGTTACGCTGGCAATGTAACCGGGATTTAACACTAGCAACCAGTCACCGATAGTTCGATACGAAATTTAACCGATTTCGATAGTCGAGTAACCCAATTAAACAAAAAAAAGATTAGTAACTTAGACGAACAAACGTTGATAGTTTGGTAACCTATCTATCTAAAAACCCAAAGTTCAATTGTACTCTATATTATATGAAATGAATTCGAGATATTTACTGAATGTCATTTTCTGTTGGGGTTTATAATAGCAGGATCATAATGCGGGGTGTGTTACATGTTAGATTAAGTACATTTCCCTTTAGCACTCGTTCTTTACTAAGCACTTAATTTTAGATGTTAGGTTGCAAAATAGGTAGGTCAGGTAATAGGTTTATTTTGGGTTGGCCTTCATTGTCTGAAAACACTATTTTGGGCTGACTTTTACCCTTTTAGTAGCTAACTATTTAGATATTAGTTGAAGTTTACAATCACATAACACATGAACACTTATTTGCTCATATGATATTCATAATTGTTGGAAACACTATTGCATATAAATTACCATATAATTATTAGGTTCCCATAAGTTTTTTCTTTTGTAAGCAAGCCATTATATTTTAATATGAGAAATGTTAGTGCAAAATATGTAATGGTTCCACCACATAGTTTTTTTTTTTATTTTTTTTTGTGAGAGATGGATCTAGGTGATTGTTGGGTCAGGCCCAAGGGTGAGATCTTGCACTAAATCAAGTAATAAGATGATTCCCTTGCACAATGAAATACTATTTCATTAGTTTTTGTATTTTATACGTTATCTCATAACAATCTATAACTATGTTTTATCAAATTGTTTCTTTGCTAAATAAATGTTTCACAATATAATCTTATAGCATAACTTGCTAATTACATTTATTTTGTGAACATTATATCAACCATAACTTATGTAAATTATAGCCAATAGTTTAAACAATAAAACACAATAACCAACAAGTATCAAAATGTCAATGTTTTTTTTAATAATACCTTAAAACTCGCCGCCCAACGGGCGGGCCTTGAATCTAGTATATAATATATTATTTCTTTTATAAAAGAAAAGTAAACAAAATATAAAGGAATAAAACATTTGAACTGATTGGCCATTTACTGTCTGTCACGTGGCAAGGTTGGGCTCATTATTTGGTGGTCACAAAACGAACAAGTCGTGCAAACTTTCTCCTTCCATTCATGTATTGTTAATATAATAATATATATTTTTTTTATGTCTCCAACCGGTCGGTTACAATTGCTAATAAACATGGCCTAATATTATATGTTTGGACATTTTTATTTTTACCTAAACTATAACTCTTTTTTTAATCAGCCGCTATTGCATATTGCTAATTATCACAATATTACATATCGTTTTTTATTTTGACGCAAACAATCCTATTATGAACGTTACACGAAAAACTAACCACAAATTTTGCATATCGTTAATTATCGGCCGCTAGGGTTTTCCGCCGCTATGCGCGGGTACTCGCCTAGTGTAAATATAAGTATTATCAAGATAGTAAATGAATGTGTACATGCAAAGGTTAACTTCAAAAAACTTCAAAGATTTCTTTTTATGCTTAGTCGATTCTGTATGTAACGCAGCAGTAACTTCAAAAAACTTCAAAGAGACATAAGCTACCTAAAAAGAATTTAGCCGGTGATCTAATTCCAAGGATTTCTTCCCACTTTCGTCTCCAATTGTACACTCAGTTTATTCAACCTCAATCCAAGCACATCATGAACAAGAGGTCGATATCTGAAGTCATACTGAATAGCAACCGAAAAGTCTAGGTTCCTATCAAACAAACATAAAATTGGCCTTTGAAAGGAACTAGTAAAATTGTCATATTCAGAAAACAAATTATGCTTGACAAGTAAATGATCACACAGTCACTGATTCAACAACGTCGCAACCATCTCAGTTGGCCCACCACATGGACATGTAATGATTGGAACAACAGCTAGTGTAGCCAAGACACAAAACAACCGATTCACGAGCTTCTTGATTATTTTTTGTTGGGATTTAACAATCTAGTTAACCAAGTAGCTACGAGTACGTAACGGATGGATCTAGTAATAGCATATGATTAACACGTACATAAAAATTAAATAGAAAATGTACCTCTTAGCCAATGGTCTTGAAAACGAATAAGTGATTAAAACAATCACATCTATGGTTGCTCACACAATCACGTCAACCGAATATGTTAAGCTTGTCTAGACTTAACTTCACAAACCAGCAACCCTTGTATAATAATCGATTACCAAACAAACCCTTGAGCTTATAACCGAAAATCAGAACTACCAAGTAACCGAATTAGGGTTTGTAGGAAAACCCTAACAATCGAAAAACCCTAGCACCGAAAATCAAATAAACCAAAAACCTCCTGATTTGGTTTATTGTTTCTGTCAAACTAGAGCACAGCAAAACAACAACTTGTGTAGACCTTTAATCGTCAAGCTAGGAAGAAAATAAGGCACCGAAACCTCAAGAGGGTTTTGTTGAGTTCAGTGGAGAGAAAAGTAAAGGAACCGAATTCTGTATTAGGTTTTTTTTTCTTGTGTTGTGTTTTTATAAGTAGGGGTGAAGGTATATTTATACCCTTGCAACCCTAGTTGGGATAAATATAGGAAACAAGTCCTATCATTATCAAAACACATCTTTTCCTTTTCCTATTTATCTAAAACCGAACCTGGACCCTCATGGAATATACTTATTCGTTTCTTGCTTTAAGACATCAACAAGTTTATGTCTTAATCGGTTTAGTCCTTGTGGTTTGTATTAATAACGTTTGTGAAGTGTAAAACATATTCTCCCTGTATTAACGTGTGTGCCCCTAATAGGCTCACATATTCATAACGTATACGTGCTAGCCGACTACCATAACCCAACAGCTCCCACTTGGGAGTTGGA
>BQNB010111158.1:0-22408 GCA_026074375.1 Tanacetum coccineum
TCCGGGTGGGTTTAGTCGGGTCCAAAATTTTATTCGGGTTATTCGGTTCAGCCCGAGTACCCCAAATACTAAATAGGGTCGGGTGTCAGGTTGAATTGTTTTGGCTAACTCGGGTACAGGTCGACCCGATTGACCCAAATAAGCTTTTGCTCCATATACCAACCTCTGCAAACCAAAATGAGAATAAAGATTGATAAAACTATCCCCTGCTATATATTGCAAAAAGGACTTTATACTATTATTTATGTAATGATGCCCTACTTTTGACGATTTGTGGGATAAAATATTCAGTTTGAAAAAATCAGTTTCATACGAGTTTTAACAATATTAATTACCTAATGGTAGATGAACAAGAGGCCTGCTTAAACAAACGTGATTTTCGGTCATTTTATCAATTAATTCCTTAGATAATCATAATTTGCTAATTGTTAGATTGTTTCAACAGTAGGATTAGTAGAAGCATGTCAATATAGTAAACATCACCTCTTTTCTTTTGTTACACAATGAATTTCAAATCTGCAATGACGAGGGTTGAAAAATGGAACCCTATAATTCTTGACAGTTGAATGGCCCAAAGGCACATAGGGCAGGGCCTCATACGATGCCGTAGATATCTCACGTCTTGAGAGCTCAATTTTGGATCAGCTTCTTACAAGCCTGAGACCAACATACACGAACGATTAAAAAAGAAAAGGAGACAAAGACTGATTTAATACCAAAATATCGATTGGAACCTATCATAACCAAAAACATACATAAAGAATCTAACATCTCTTATTGACATAACTTCACATGTCAGTGGATCGGTGGGGTTGTTAAAACCATGTTATGGCAACTCACGACAATTTCATCATTACGACAACTGCACCAAATGGACATCCATCTCCATTATCAACTGCTTTATACGCTTCTTCAACATCTCTTGTCAATAACTTGTGGTCTCTATCTTGCACAACTGCCTAATCATATCGACAACTAGAAAATCAATAATTTAGAGCTAAAGAAATATGCTATGTTATTGTTATTTCAATAATAGTAACTAACTGAGAATGTGGCACTCAAACCATAACTAGAACGGAAGTCACACATGATCAACTAATACCTAGACGATGCATGACTTTGAAATACCCATTTTAACCCCAACCCCCCCTTTTCATCAAAAACATGAAAATCTTTATGAAACCCAACCCACGTACATCGCAATTTTGTAATAAGTCTCCTCGTTTTAAACGGTTTGATCTATGTACCCAGCTCTTCCATACGAACCTGGCCCATTGCTTTTGAGATTCAGGCCCTCAGACAAGAACTCGAGTCTTGTTTTCATTCTACTTTTCCCCTGTCTTTGATGCTTTTCCATTTTAGAGCATGCAAACTATGAATTAGCTGATGTCAAAAAAGTTGACACTTTAATTGTTTGATGTGGCAATAGCTTATCTAACCTACTACTACTACTGCAGGATTTCATGTTCCTACACATACACACAATAATGCAACATAAGCTTTGTAAACTAACCAATGTTGGCAGGCCGAAGCCTAGTGTTATCGAGAATGATAACATTTAACATCAGAACATATGACACAAGAGGTTAGAGCACCTTCCAACCAGCACATAATATCATATGACAGTAGTCACAGTACAAACAACCTATTAGTCAGAGATGTACTTTTGACTTCCAAAAGTCAAATATCATAATCAAAAGCTTACTATAGTGTTATGATCTACTTTTCAAAATCATTTCTAATTCCATCCACAGAACAGATGAACCATCCTTATCGTTGTTAATTGTTCGTGGGGGGGCGGGGGGGTTTTACCATACATTAGAACATGGTTGGGGAGATATTCTTGTTGGCACATTGCAACAAGTAAATTCCTTCTACTTTGCAGTATTACGATATCACAAAGTAAAAACCGAAGGAGCTTCCTAAAAACTAACGTGGCGAGAACAAATAAGACGATGGGATGGTACGAAACTAATCGTTGGCTAGTGCTACAGGTTATTCTTATAATCTTATGGCAGATGTGACTCATAATTGTTGCATACTAAAGTTTCAAGCTAATGATTCAGCATCGTCTGACCACTATTCCATCGTACTGCAAAACTAACATTAAAACCACTAGGCCAAAGCCACTAACGAATCACACGCAAATTACACTACCTATGCGGCTATGCCAAATAATCACATCAAAACTAACATCTAGGTCTTAATTCACATATATATTCACAACAAAATACATCACAATAAACACAGTAAAAAAAGTCAAAAAGTCAAAATGAACCTTCTCCTCGTCATCAAATACGTGTATTATCACATCATCCCGGTAACGCACACCACCTTGTATCTCTTTCCTTTTCCCCAAAAGAGTCCATCTCTATCTATAACAATTCTCCTTTCAATCTTCAACTATCCTAAAAACGATATCACAAAAATACTTAAATAACAACAAACTAATGGATCAGTATAAGCTTACCATCATCGGCGTTATGAATCGGTTCGTTTTGAACCGTTTTGTCCAGGATCGGTTGATTTACTAGTTTCTTTTTCCATTTCTGTTTTTATTTCAGATTTCACATGTTATTTGTGCAGATTTTGGGGATTTTAGTCTAGGAGGTTTGATGTGTAGAGAGAGAATTGTGTGATTTGTGGTGTTTTTTTTTTGTGTAGGGATACAGGAATTGGGATTTTGGTACATATTTTCAATTTTAGTCCCTCCGCCATTTTTAACATATTGGCAAGATTAGCCCTTCCGTGTTTTTTTTTCTAACGATCAGATCTTAGGTAATCTACGGTCCAGATTGGTCCCTCAGTATGTGAAGGAAAACTAGTCCTCAAAATAACTCAACTCGTAATAATTAATTAAAATCTTACTAAATTAGAAATGATTTGATTTATTTGATATACAAAATCCCCACTTGAGGTTTTCCTTTAATATATAAAAGATATCTTTGTTTTAATAAACAAGTATGTTGTCACTTATTCATTTATCAATCACGTTTGACTCATATTGATCCATTACCGAAACCTATATTATGTTATAAAGAAACTTATTAATCTTAGAGATAAACATGCGGGAGGTCTCAGGTTTGAGCCTCTCCGTGAGGGTTTTCATTCAGGAGCAAAAAATGAGTGGGGTTTATCCCCTAAAGCGAATGTTCAAGTCTTGCATAGTGTCTAATTGGATGTCATTGTATTTGTGAGCTCGAATCACTAACAATTAACTTGCCGTTATAAAGAAAAAAAACTTAAAGATAAATATAACACTAATTTAGATTACTACTAAAGTACTAATAAAGAAAAACGACACAAGTAATGGATTAAAATGAAAAATTATGCCGACCTATTTACCATACTATAAAAAATAAGGTAAGCTACCATAAATAATACAAACCAATCCTTAATCTAATAGGAAACTCTGGTTATTCTTTTTCTTGGTACGAAAGCTATATATAGGCCAGATTGTCATGTTTCTAAACACATTCTCTATTCTTTTACGATCTCTCTAAAAAACCCTCAAACCCTACAATATTATTCCCACAAAAACCGTAATATATAATGTTTCATGATCTTAAAACTGCTATGGATCCATATGCTGTGCATGTAGCACAAACCCAACGATTTTTACGTGGTGGTGGTAACTTTGGTTTTTACTATAATAAAAGCCCACAATATGTTATGAATCTTGATGCTGCTTATAATTATGGTTATAATAACTGGTGTCTTAGTAATAACTATGGGCATGTTCATCAGTTAGTGGATTTGAGGAATAAGGAAAATATGTTTCACGTGACTGAAAAAGATTTGACGACCGGAAATAGTAGCATGAGTGCTAATGCTTCATATGTGAAGACATTGCGGGGCCATATAATTTTTATTTATATTTTTTAATTTTTTAATTTTCGCGGGTTTTATTTTTTCGGTCACACTTTTTATTAACTTGATTTTTTTTTTTGCAATATTGGGCTCGTTTTGTTCGCAAATCAAAAATCTTTCCGTCCGATGGGTAATTTTTTGGTCGGAATGACACGATATATATGTGTATATATAAAAAAAACGTAAATAGTTAGAAACGCCGAAAGTACGTATTTGGTAATTATTTTTTTCTATTTATATAAACTTCAACATTTTTTTTATAAGAAATCGGTGCGTATATCAGAGCATTGCAATATTGGACCGTTTGTATCTCAAATGCTAAGATCTTTACGCGGGTATTTTATTATCTGAATTGAATAGGTAATATATTTATATATTTTGTAATGTAAAGTTTTCCGCGTGTTGTTGCGGGCCAATAATTTTCTTTTTTTATTTTTAATTTTGGCCGGCGTTTTATTTTTTCGGTGTTCATTTTAAATAATTTGATTTTTTTTTGCAAATGGGCGTCGTTTTGTTCGCCGATTCGAAGATCTTCCCGTGGGTAATTTTTTTTGTCGGTAAGGACTCGATAGATATGTGTTATAATATAAAAAAGAACTAAAAAAGTTAAAAGCCTAAGTTACGTATAGTAATTTTTTTTTCTATATGATATTTAACTTCAACATTTTTTTTAATAAAAATTCGGTGCTGTATAACCTAATCTTTAACAAAACTAAAACAATAAATTTTAATTGGGCCGGTTCGTTCGCAATGCGAATGCGAGCGCTTTTACCGCGGGAATTTTATTTGATTTAATAGGTAGATATATGTTATATATTTGATAAAATAACGTTTATTATATAAAAAAAGTCGTACTAATTTTTTTATTTTGTACTGGTTTATTCTTTCGTCTCATGATTAAAAGTTTTTTTTTTAGTTATAGTATGGGCTTATTGTATTTAAGCCTCATGTCGCGAGTATTTTTTTATCTTAATTGCGGTTTAATTTAAGTGTAAAATTTTTATTTTATTTTTTATTTTTACGGGTTATATTTTTTTCGGTCTCAATTTTAATAGTTTTTTTTATATGGCTATTGTGTTGGTACTCATGTCATTTGTGTTAAAATTATTTTTTTATATTTTAATTTTTATTTTACGGGTTTTATTTTTTCCAGTCTCAAGTTTAATAGTTTGTTTTTTTATATGGGCTTATGTGATTGGGTCGCAATGCCTCGGTATTTTTTTGTAATCTTAAAAAGTCCAATACTTTTGTAATATTTTTTTCTATTTTGTGCCGAGCGTTTTGTTTTTACATTGCCTAAAAAAAAAAACCAAATGGACCGGCCCAAGTTAGGAGCCCAACTACCAGCCCATTTTGATACGACGTCGTATAATATGTTTCACGTGACTGAAAAAGATTTGACGACCGGAAATAGTAGCATGAGTGCTAATGCTTCATATGTGAAGACAGATTCGAGGGATGAGCACGGATTTGGAGCATCGAAGGCGAAGATACCTTTTCATATAGCTTCGATTCCAAAGCCACAACTTGAGTATAGGATAGTGGTGAATAATGCGAATCAGCCGTTTTATCATGCTTTGTTGAAGATGAGTGAGGATGGATCAAGGTTTATACATCCATTGGTTAGTTTCTTTTTAGTACTTTTTTAAATATGTAATGTGATGTGATGTGATGTTCTTGCGATAATCTTTATGAGTTTTCTCAGTTTCAAGTGATTTGTTATAGGTTGAGAAGGTGTTTGACTTTGCGTTTTAAAAAGTGATTTACACGTTACATTACCCATTTTTTTATTTTTATTTATTTTTGTAATCTCTTTTACGATTTACTCCCTTTTTTAGAACATTCTATTTTTTCTTTTTTTTTTTTTTTTTACAACTACTCAGTTTTACCTTATTATACCGCCACCGTCCCCCAATACCATCTCTCCCTTTACTTTACTCCTACACGTTTACATTTATATACCTTTTTTTTACATTTACCCCCCGACCCTGCACCCCCCTTATACCTACTTTTTTAACCGATCTCTTACATCCACTATTATTACGATTAACCCCTACCTACCCTTATTTTTTATTTTCTTGCGATAATCTTTATGAGTTTTCTCAGTTTCTAGTGATTTGTTATAGGTTGAGAAGGTGTTTGACTTTGCGTTTTAAAAGTGATTACTGGATTTATACTATTTTTGTGTTCTTGAGTGCATATAATCAGGATTTTGTGTTTAGATTAGGGGTCATAGATCAGATAATGACAGCTTTTAAACTGCAATTGGATACCGTCAAACACTTATAAAACGCAAGGTCAAATGCGCCTAAAAGCCTTATAAAGAATTCAAATTGGTTAATCTTTAACTTGTTATGACATGAATTAAGTCAATTTTCAGGCTTAAGGTAAATATGTTCACTGTTTATTTGTTGTTAAATAGCAAAACCCTAATATATGTTTCTTTTTTCTCTTGTATCTATAGGAGAAATATCCGTTTTTTCACTTCGTTGATAAAAGTGTAAGTGAGGGCTTAGCCAACGACACGTGCCTTTGGGGGCTTGCTTGGCTAGAAAGAGAAAGTCTTCAGCCTAGCTCGCTTTAATGAAGAAGGCAGGAGAGGAAGCGCCTAAAAGAAAGCCTTTTTAAGCCTGTAAGGCCATCTCCAGTTGAAAATACAACGTTCACGCTCGTTCAAGATAAAGAAGGCCTGATTGGTCTAGCGGCTAAGTTGCGCATCGTCAATGAATTTGCGGTATGCCCTGCTTTCATTATCCTGGTTTGACTTTGAGAATCAAATAAGCTAATTTTCAGCTTAAAATTTCACTTAAATTTATTTGAATGTTTGTATGAAATCCAAACCTTCTTAAACCATGCAAGAAATTTAGAAAATTAACAAGAAAAAAAATTGATATAAAAACTATAAGCATTTATATGAACTTTGAATCTGAGTTATATCATGTTTGACTTTGACATTTTCTTCTCTAGGTTGCTTTGGAACACAATGCATATCGGTCATTCCAAGGCTTAACATGTCTAATGCAAATATCTACAAGAACTGAAGATTTCATAGTGGATACACTAAAACTTCATGCTCATATCGGTCCATATCTACGAGATATTTTTCAGGATCCAACCAAACGGAAGGTTATGCATGGAGCAGATAAAGGTATTTTATGGCTGCAGCGAGACTTCAGCATTTAAGTCTGCAACATGTTTGATACCGGACAGGTTTGTTATTTCAAAATTTGACTTGAAATGTACAATTATTTATCGTGATTTATTATGTTTTAAATTGATTTTAACTTTTGTACGTCTTGAAATTTCAGGCATCAAGAGTACTAAAAATGGAGCGAAATTCTTTGGAACATCTGTTGCTTCTGTGTGCAAACAAAGAGTATGTATATTTTCTTTGAACATAAGTTAAACGATAATATATTTATGCTCGGTTTCTTATATTTAACAATTGATAATTTTTTGCAGATATAAAACAGCTGGCGATTCCGGCCACTGACAAATGAAATGCTGAGGTATGTCAAACTTGACTCATATTAACTATTTGACCCGCCATAAAATCTTAATATCTTATGAACTTTTGGTCATTTATTTACAGACACGCTAGGGAAGATACACATTATCTTTTGCACATATATGATCTCATGAAAAGAAGGCTGCTTTCATCTTCAACTGATCCAAACTGTCCCGAATCACTTCTTGTAGAGGTAAGATTTTCTGTTCTGTTCTTGATAGATTCCATCAAATTTCGTAATTTATTTCTATTGCTTAATTCTAATTTAAATTAAAATCCTGGTTGTTGTTGATTTCAGGTGTATAAACGTAGCTATGATGTATGCATGCAACTCTATGAAAAAGTATGTATGGACGGGAATTCGTATCTAAACATATACGGGTTGCACGCTGCTGATCTTAATGGCCAACAACTTGCTGTTGTTTCTGTAAGTTTTCATATTTTACAGCTCACACACATATATTCATGATATACTTTTAAATATATTCGACTGTTTTGTACTTATGTTTGCATATAATTGTCAAACAGGCACTTTGTCAATGGCGAGATCTTGTTGCTCGAGGGAATGATGAAAGCACAGGATATGTGCTGCCAAACAAAACTCTTATTGAGATTGGTAAGGCAAATACTATATTTTTCTTTGAAAGTTTTGAGTGGTTGAATTCTACAGTTTATTAATGTTTCATTATATTCTTGTGTTGTGTATGATGATAGAACAACATAGATGTAGAAATCTAACGTATATTTGGACAATGAATAACGAAAAAGTGGAAGACACGATGCCATCTACTATCGGAGAACTTTTCTGTGTATTGAAAAACAGGCATCCCTTAATCGATCACCACTTAGGGGCCGTCACTAATATTATTCAAAAGGCAAAGGAAAATGCAAAAGCATTTGAAGAAGTTGCAGCAAGACTAAAGCGTGAACGTTTGGAGATGCATTGACTTTCTATTTAAATGTTTAGCTTGAAATTTGTTATCTGATTTGTTCTGTAGATTTTTACATTTGATGTCTATTAGTTCTTGTCTTAGTTTAGTTTGATTCTACATCAAAAAACTAAACCTGCATTAATTCAAGCACTAAATTTAATAAGCATTATGAAACTATAACAGACCATGCATATTGATTTGATATCACTTTCTCCTTAAGCTAACCAACCCCTGTAAACATAGAAATGCAGCAAGAAATGAGAAATAATTTTATTAATTGGATAAACAAAAGGCATAACCATACATACGCTAATAAAGAGAAAAAAGTAATACAACGCTTTTTTTACAGAGTATATAGAATGCACTTTATTTTACTAGCATTTAGCAAAAGAAATGACAACTATATCGAATGAAACGGTTCACAAATGGCAAGTAGATTGCTTCAAATGTAAAAATTGCATACTCCAACAGGAAATGGCAACTAAGATGTATATTCAAGGTTCATAATCATTGTATATCAAATTACCAATGGCAGTTGAACAGAAACATAAACATAAAATAATATATATTCAAGGTTCATTCATTCCAGAAAAAAAAAACCTGACATTTTCATGAATATGTTCTTAATGGATCAAACATTACGTTATACTCTTCCTTAAAATCATGCGTGGAATCATAGTCACAGGGATCGCCAAACACTTGGCGATTTTCGATCTAGTACGCGCGTTCCCAATCGCGGTACGGTAGCGATCTGGATCGCCGTGGATCGTGAACCGAATCGCTCCCATCGTAGTTCCCATCATCGTTCCCAATCACACCGAATCGACGATCCAATAATTAACAAATCAGCGATCCAACAATTCGCAAATCGACGATTTATAGGCCTTGAAAACGCGTTTGATTACTATGTAATACGATTGTGTGTAAATGGGAAGTTTGAAGGTTCAATGGTAAATGGGAAGTGTGAAGGTCGAACTTTGCAAAATGTTTTTTCCTTCAACTATGCGTTTCTAGGCCTTTTCAAAACGTAGATCTGGTTTTATTTGTTGAGATGAGGAAAAGCCATTGAAGAACAGTAGAAAGAAGATGAAAAGGAGATGAAAAAGAATAGTATACAAAAGTGAGAGTTGTTTTTTTTTGTATTGCAAGTACAAAATGCTTTAAAAATATTTCTTTTGTACTTTTATACTTAATTTTTTTTAGCAAGTACCAAAGCCCCATGTGCTTGTTAAAACTACAATAAACCACTTGTGAATTTGTGATGAATAATAATAATGATAGACAATATTACCAAAATAGGTACACCGAACCGAAGTGAACCGGAATGAGCCTACCCCCGTCGTACCGGATTTTGAGAAATAGCGAATCGCGATCCCGTACCGGAGCGATCCCCGTTCCATGTGACTATGCGTGGGAATACCCTTCTTTTATTCTCTCCACAAACTCACTATGCCAGCCTAAAATCTCTCGGTCAACATTGCCGGAAAAGGTGGTGATTAGTTTAATCTGATCAACGTAGTAAAGTTAAATAGGTGGCAGAAACACTAAGTGCAGAGAAAAGGTGGTGATTAGTTTAACAAGGGTCATAGATGTGGTTAGATGAGTATTGCCGGCCTCAAATTGCATTGCTAATTTTACATTTCAGCACGAGTTTTCAAGGATTTGGTAGCCCTTGTCTTTGTATTCATTTAATGACCAAAAGGCCTTTAGCATAGTGGTAATGGGGTAACCTATCAACTAAGAGGTTGTGGGTTCAAGTCTCAGTTGAGACGTATTTGGTGTATTGATGCGTATACAAATCTTCTAAATGTGCAGCAGTCAATCGTATATGTTCTAATATACAAGGACATGTGGCAAGTGTCATCACTATTGGAATTTAAATAACCGT
Organism: Tanacetum coccineum; assembly: GCA_026074375.1. Lineage (NCBI taxonomy): Eukaryota > Viridiplantae > Streptophyta > Magnoliopsida > Asterales > Asteraceae > Tanacetum > Tanacetum coccineum. The sequence goes on from BQNB010111158.1 coordinate 10,199, forward strand.
TAACCATTAACAACTACGAGTACGCAACGGATATGGATCAAGTATGACATATATGATTAACACACAATAAAACATAAAGGGAACATACCTCTTGAAGAATCAAATGTTAATGAAACAAAGTGGATAAGTTTCCACCTCTACGGATGCTCACACAAACACGTCAACGATGCTAGCCTTTCTTCACGTGTAACCCAAACAACCAGCGTATACCAAAACAACCTGATCTAAATACCAAAACCCACACAATAGTTCTGTACTGAAATTCAGGAAGTGGAATTAGGGTTTCTGTCCAATTTCGGTTCAACCTAATTCGGTAGATGCAACCGAAATCACCAAACAAACCCTAAAATCATTTCTGCTTCTTGTCACACCTTTGACAACCTGTAAACCAATCTCTAAACCTGCTGGAATACTTGCGGGATCAGATCACACTTCGAACACCACTTTTGGGATCACCGAAAATCAGATAAACCCTATTTAGGGTTTATGTTTGCGTCTGATTTAATGGAGGGGAGAGGGAAAAGAGTTTATGTGTTTTGTGACAACCCGAGAATTTCCGTTTGATAAATTAGCCGTTTCCGTGAAAAATTTGAATTTTTAAAAGTTTCGTTAAGCTTTACCGTTTAACCGGGAAGTTGTTTCGTTATTATATGAGAATTGTCTCCTCAAAATGCACCTAGACACCTCTCTAGATCCTTCCAATAGTCGGCCAAGTAGATTAGGACAGCCAAGGATCATGTTAGTCCATTATGGTCCTTTGGTTTAATTATAAGAAAACGTAAGTAGAAGTTAACGCACTCTAGAGTGTTTAACGTGTGTGCCCACAATAGGCTCCCTCATTTTTGTCGTATTGAGTTAGTCAACTCCAACCACAATCAATAGCTCCCAACTTGGGAGGTTGGACCTGGGTAGCAGAATGCCTATACTAACGACGGAAAGTTAGCAACACTACATTTTTTGTTCAAAACTAGAAATGTCTGAGATCAAGTTTCAAAAAAATTCTCAGTAGCTATGGTTATATATCTCTTGCTAATAATAATCCACTTTGTTACAGATACGTTAACGAAAGTATGGATCCTAATATTCCATTATAGTTTTAAACTATTTAGATTCTCAGTTATTGAAACTTAATACAGATATACCAAATGTAATATGAATCTTCTTGAATTACCTTTGGGTTGGCTTCAAACAATTATTCTGATTAATTCTGGAGAGGCGCCTAATGGTATCAATTTACACATATCATAGTGGAGGAACAAATTCTTTGTTGAAATATAAGTGTTGTTGATTGATGCTTCACATAACTTCCAAATATAGTTTTATAAACTATCATTTTCAGGTTAGCATTTGACTTAGAATTAAAAAATGATATCCACACATACAAGTACTTGTTTGTATTCTCAAGTCTAAGGATGACTTAACTAACTATTTTCGAAACTTTACTTATGACAAAGGATCCATAAGTAATTTTCAAAGGTTGCGGTGTCCAATATGCATCCCTTGTGAATAACATATGAGTTTGGCGGGAACCATCCATATATTCAAAGAATATAACCAACACTCGCATTTTCCTTATGTAACAATACTCTCATATTGTTAACCGACAATGAACATATTTAGAATGATAAATCATTTAAGGATTAAACATGCAAATATAGGATAAAAAATTATTATATGAGTGAAAACAAATACCAAGTATCTTTATTCATTAGAAAATAAAATTGTCTTACAATCTCAATTATCCAAATACTAATAAAACACAGATTTACATGAGACTACTAGCTGGAAGTATTCTAATATTCCTAGTATATTCTGAATGCTTTGGAAAAGCCAATGTTTTAGTAAAAGGATTAGCTAAGTTGTCATTTGTGTGAACTTTTTCTAGCTTTATGTCGCCATATTCAATAACTTCACGAAGGTAGTGAACTTTGGCACGAAAATGTCTAGTACATTTAGTGATTCCTGATTCATTAGCTATAGCAATTGCTCTAGTATTATCACAATACATATTTATGGGTTCTTTAATTGTGGGAACAACACCAAGCCCAGAAATGAATTTCCTAACCCAAACGGCTTCCTTAGAAGCATCATAAGCAGCAATATACTCAGCTTCTGCAGATGAAGTTGCGAAAATGCTTTGTTTGGCATTCTTCCAATCAATAGCACCTCCATTCAAAACGAACACATATCCAGTCTGAGACTTGAGGTCATCAGCATCCGTCAGATATCCAGCATCAATGTAGCAAGAAACCCTGAGCTCTCGTTTTAAATCACTCCCGTAAACAAGAAACATGTCCTTAGTATTTCTGAGATACTTCAAAATGTTCTTAACAGTAGTACAGTGAAGATCACCTGGATTCTGTTGAAATCGGCTTGTTATGTTCTAAGCGAACGCAACATCAGGGCAAATACATCTCACAAAATACATAATAGAACCCACTGCCGAGGCATATGGAACATTTTGCACGCGTTTCAATTCAGCAGGTGTTGAAGCACCTTGTGATTTACTCATTCTAAGCTTATCTTGCATGGGAATACTTCCACGTTTAGAATTCTCCATGTGATATCTCTTTAATATTTTCTCAATATAAGCACTTTGACACAAACCAATTAACTGCCGTGATCTATCTCTGTAGATCTTGATTCCAAGAATATATGCAGCTTCACCTAAATCTTTCATAGCAAAACACCTTCCAATGTAGGATTTTACATCTTGTAACATTTGATTGTTGTTTCCCATGATCAATATGTCATCGACATACAAGATTAGGAAAGTGACATTAGTCCCACTAGCTTTTAGATATACACACGGCTCATCACGATTTTGAGTGAAACTAAATTTCTTTATTTTATCATCAAATCATTTATTACATTGCCTTGATGCTTTTTTAAGTCCATAAATGGAACGCTTCAGCTTACATACTCGGTTTGGATATTTAGGATTGACAAAACCTTCAGGTTGCTCCATGTAGACCTCTTCGGAGAGATGTCCATTGAGGAAGGCAGTTTTGACATCCATTTTCCAAATCTCATAGTCATAATACGCGGATATAGCTATAAGAATCCTAATAGCTCTAATTTCTGCAACATGAGAGAAGGTTTCTTCATAATCAACCCCGTAGGTTTGAGTGAAGCCCTTCGCTACAAGACGATTTTTAAAGGTGTGTACAGCTCCATCTATGTCAGTCTTCTTTTTGAAAAGACCCACTTGCTACCAATGGTTTTGTCGTTAGGGGGAAGATCAACTAAGTCCCAAACTTCGTTATCTTTCATGGATTGCATTTTCACATTCATAGCATTCAGCCATTTATCAGACTTAGGGTCTAACAATGCAGCTTTATAGTTGGCGGGTTCACCAAGATCCCCTAACTTATGCTCCTCAGCATCGATGTATAAGCATATACGATTTGGGGCATTTCGTGTCCTTGTGGACCTACGAATGGGAACGATATCACTTTGAGGTTCATCTATTTCTAGATCATCCTCTTCATGATGTAAGCTAGTGTCTATAGAAGGATGCGTATCTTCTTCTTGAATAATTTCAAGATCTTCTAAACTTCCACTTGCTTCTTGAGTTATAAGACTATTCTTTAGGAATTCAGCATTCCGAGCAACAAGTACTTTGTTCTTGGGTGGGTAGTAGAAAGAATAACCTATTGTTTCCTTCGGGTATCCTATAAAGATACACTTAATAGATCTGGGTTCTAACTTGTCAGGCTTGGTAAGAGTATCTCACTTAACAAGTGCCTCACAACCTCAGACTTTTATTTAAGACAGCTTAGGGGCTTGCCCATGCCATACTTTGTATGGTGTCTTTTCAACCTTCTTAGTTGGAACCATATTGAGAATGTGTGCAGTAGTCTCAAGAGCATAATCCCAAAGGACTTTGGAAGAGTTGTTTGACTCATCATGGATAGAACCATATCTAGTAGGGTTCTATTTCTCCTCTCCGACACACCATTGTGTTATGGCGTGTAAGAAGGAGTACGATTGGCGATAATCCCATGATCCTTTAGATGATCCAAAAACTCTTGACTCATATACTCGCCCCCACGATCAGAGCGTAGTGATTTTATGGTCTTACCGAGTTGATTTTCTACTTCCTTTTGAAACACTTTGAAAGTTTCAAACACTTCATGTTTATGCTGTAACAAGTAAACATAACCATAACAACTAAAGTCATCAGTGACAGTGACAAAGTAGCTTGCTCCTTGTCTCGACATGATCTTAAATGGGCCACATACATCGGTGTGTATTAGTCCAAGTAGATCGTTGGCCCTTTTCACTTGATGTGTGTAAGGTTTTCTTGCCATCTTTCCAAACATACAAGAGACGCATTTTTCAAAATCCCTAATGTCAGTTGAATTAAGAAGTCCATCATGTTGCAACTTCTCAATGCGTTTCTTGCTAATGTCTCCAAGACGACAGTGCCACAAGAGAGCATAGTCCAAGTCTAACTTGGCTCTTTTGTTGCTTACAGCATACATAGAACTATTATTTGCATAAGAATTAGACAAATCAATTTCAAAAATACCATCCCTTGGGATAGCACTAAAATAAACCATATTATTCCTAGAAACTTGAATTGTATTATTCACGAAACAGTTAACAAAACCATCTTTTTACAAACGTGAAAATGAAATTATTCCTCTAGTAATAGAGGGAGCATAATGACAATTGTTCAAAACAATAACTGATCCGCTAGGGAGACATAAATGAAAAACGCCAATTGCTTCAACAGCTTCACGTTGACCATTGCCCACGTACAAGCTAAGAGCCCTCGGCTTCAGTTTCCTACTTGCCCTTAGACCCTGCGTTGTATTACAAATATGAGTACCACAACCAGTGTCATAGATCCATGATCTATTAAGGAAAGTATTAAGTTCTATAGTGAAGATACTTGAACCGCTAGCTCCTAGAGATAGCTTCTTCTTCTTTAGTAACTCATCTAAATACTAAGGACAGTTCCTCTTCCAATGACCTGTCTCACCACACTCATGACAGATCGAGTCCTTAGCAGGATCTTCCCTCTTGGGTGGAGGGGGAATCTTGGGCTTGGGAGCATAAGCGAGCTTATTCTTCCCTTTCCCTTGATTTTGTCCCCTAGCAGCCAATTAGGGTTACGGTTTCTTGTGCTTGTTGTTGTTTTTCTGGACCTTTCCCGCTTGAATTACATGAAGTGCAGGAGCTAGTTTGTTGTTCAGAGTGTGCTCATATAGCTTCAGCATAGCATGAAACTCATTAACAGTCTTCCACATGCTGTGCATATTGTAATTATGCACAAAATTGTCAAATTCCTTGCGCAAAGAGATCAAAATGAGACTCACTCCAAGGTTAAGAGACACGGGGTTCCCTAGGTGCTCAAGATTGTCTATATAGCTCTTCATTTTGAGAAAGTAAGCGCTAACAGATTGCCCTTCTTCCTCCTTGCAAGTGTGAAAGTCTCGCACAGTCTGAAGAAGCTCTTGCTCTTCTTGTTGAGCAAACAGAGTTTTTAACTCCTGTAACATTTCATGAGCATGAAGGTTTTCCAGATTTTGTTGGATCTCTGGTTCCATGGTCATGAGCATAAGTCCATCAATCTCTTTTGATCCTTTAATCCATGCAGCATGACCTGCAAGAATTTCTAGAGCAACTAGCTGACCCTTTTCTGGTATAGGAGCAGGAGGAATTATCTGCTCTAGGTAATTCAATTTATCCTCAATTGATAGTACAATCCTAAGTTGTCGATACCAATTAATAAAGTTGGGTCCAGTTAATTTTTTTTCTCGAAAAAACCCCTGAAGATCGAATTGTTAGCTGACGAGGTAGTCATCTACAATCAGAAAAAGTTTAAATAATTAGTATTGTCGATAATTAAATTCTTAAAATAATTAACTACCTGATTAATTACTAATAAGACTAAGATCCAACTTGACCTCTCACTTATTATCGGAGGTCTGACCAACGTGTAAACAAGTAGGGCAAGAGGTAAGCGACGAGCGTTAATTGCATAGAATGCAACTCTTAGTTTTATGAGGCTGATGACATTAGTAACTCTTATAGTAATGTCAAAAGCATATTTGGTCTCATCTTATGCCTCGGGTCTGAGGTCTGACCAGGTAACTCGATTTAAGTCCACCAAAAAAAACGTGTGAAAATTAACATAGATCTGGCCTATGAAAAAATTCGCCATGGGTTGGAAAGGCCCTGAGGTCTGACCAGAGAGGTCAAACCAAATGCACGTGTTCTAATTTTGGCTGGCATAGACTTAAAATTTCACATAAGGGTATACACATAAATGTGACAAAATCATGCACAAGAAGCATGCAAAACATCTTGTAGCACAAGTTAAGAAAACATTTTGTTAACCCTTTTGGTATAGACATCATTTTGTCAAATGTTCTCGGTAGCTCCATTTTGGACGCACAAAGAAGCGAAGAAACAGGTCAGCGCGAAGCATATTAAAAACCTGACTTCTTTTGGGGAGCCTTAGCTAAACTCGCCTTAAACTTCTCTTATAGTTTGTCCACAATGGGTGAGCCGTATTTCCAATTGACTAATGATGCTATTTAATGTTAAGAAACCCCCTTTGTTAACATTAGTTTTATATGTGCTAATATCACGGGAATAATTACAAATTGATCAAACCCTATATTGTACTTCTGTATGTGTCCGAGGACACAAGTTATTCCAATAATTCCCTCATATGCCGAAGCATGTAGTGGGGCGGGAGAAGATTAAAGATCAATTTAACCCTAGAAGTTCACTAAAGCCATGGTCAATTAAGCCATGGTGCAGTAGTGAATCATCATATGATAAAAGCATATAAAAAACTAAAATTACACAAGAAATCAAATTTCATAGTTTAATGTCCGTATTAAATTTGTCCAAAAACCCCTGTTTCGTAAATAACACATAACTGGTCGCAAGGAGTATGCTTACGTGTGTAATATTAGACATGTTTAATCCAAATTTCTCTATAAGTATAAGTCCGTTTTAGAGTTTCATAAAGTCCATTTGCAAATATTGAGCAATCACATGGCATATCACATATAAGCAATTAAAACAAACAGAAAATTAGAGTAGAAGTGAAGACAAACTCTTATATTGAAAGCAGTAAATCATATAATGCCTCGAGTTCTCAAAAGAGTCTTCCCCAATTGGAGAACCAAAAGACTCTCACTAGGTTTTCTGCTAAAGTACCTAGATCGCCACATCCATCATATAGCATGATTGCGTGAGTCTTAAGGCCGAGATAAAACAAGAATAGAATAACATGGCAGCTTAATTAACCTTTAATTTTAATCTATTCTCTTTTTAACAAGTAACAATAACAATTGATTCAAGGTGTTTATTCATTATTTATGGCAAGTATTGCATATAATTGCCATAATTTTCCAATAAAACAATAAATAAATCAAGATTTCATGCAGCCCTAGCGTGTTTAATATGTGTGTAACCCATAAAACACCAAACGAGTTGGCTCGTGATGCCACTGTTGGAATTTAAATAACTTGTTAACCATTAACAACTACGAGTACGCAGCGGATATGGATCAAGTATGGTGCATATGATTAACACACAATAAATAAACTAAGGGGAAAAGAAACCTAACCTCTTGATGAATCAAATGTTAATGAAACAAAGTGACTAAGATGTCACCTCTACGAGTGCTCACACAAACACGTCCAATGAATACGCCCGGATGCTAGTCCAACGTCACGTGTATCCCAAACAACTATTGTATACCAATACAACCTGAATTAAGTACCCGAAACCACCCTTGTAATCTGTACCGAAAATCAGGAAGATATAACTAGGGTTTAACCGAATTCGGTTCAACCGAAATTGGCAAATTTAACCGAATACCAAATCCAAGCCCTAAGATCTAGGGTTTTGACCAAATTTGGTTCAATCGAATTTTAATAAACCGAACCAAAAATCACCCAAGTGATACCCTAGACGTTTCTAATAGTTGTCACACCTTGAGAACTAATAAACCAAAGCCAAGAACCCGCTATAAACCTTGTGGGATCAAATCACACTCGAAAAATCCCTAAATGGGATTACCGAATTAGGCAGAACCGAAAAAACAAAGAACCCTAATTAGGGTTTTGATTATTCGGGTGATTTAATGATAAGGGAGGAGATGGATCTGATTTGGGAGTGTTTGAGGCTTGTTAAATTCGTTTTTATGAGCTAGGGGTGAGGGGTTTATATACCCTTCAAGCCCTACTCATGATAAGACTTGGAAACATGAGTTTAAGCCTTATCCCAACTCTCCTACTCTCCCTTATCTCTTTATAATGAACCTAGACACATTCTAGAATCATCTTATGGCTGGCTACTCTCATTAGGACAGCCATAGTGTGTTTGTCCAATCGAATATGGTCTTTTGGTTTACTTTAGAAACGTACGTGAAGTTTAAACGCACTCTAAGTGTTTAACGTGTGTGCCCCCAATAGGCTCACACATTTCTAGTTGTAATGAGCTAATCCAACTACCACATTCCAACATTTTTATCTTTTATTTCTTTTATTTTCATATGAACCTTACTACACCATGTATAATGAAGTGATAAGTAATATATTCGGTCAAAAGTTGAATGGTTCGGAAACCGTCACATTTGATTATGTTACAGTGGATGTAGAAAACAAAAAGAAATTGCAAAAGGTAATTGTTTCAGTTTAGTTTAGTGGAATTTAATTTGTGCGTATACCTGATTTTAAAATTTTATCACAGGAAAACATACGTTCATGTCGTGGTAGGAATCCGATAATCGGTGATAAATTTAGTAGTAGACATGGGCAAAAATATGTATGGTCTCAACTCTGGCCCGATGTCGATATGCCATTGTCAGCAAATTCTGGAATGAGGCCTGATCTTATCATTATTCCCCCTTGCGTTTCCTATAAAGGTATATATTCTTTCAGCTTTTTGCATAATTTACCAACATATTTTATATATTAATTTGTCATTGTGCTATTTGTGTACATTGAGTCATTAAGAGATCATTTTGTGTCCCGTTTGATGGTACTTTCTACACCAGCTTAGTTTTCGTGTTGGTGTAATTTATTGGATATGGTTTAAAATGGGCAAAACGTGCTCTGTTATATAGTCTCGACATTAGTTATGTAACCAATTTGATAATTTACTTCTACATTTTGTTTTTGCTATTATAGTTGATAATGGCTCATGAATAAAAGAAGGGAAACAGTAGAGTACTTAAAACTCACACTTATGTCGCGTGGATTAGCTTAATTTTTCAAATGAGGAACCAACAACTTCAAGAATCATTAATAGCTTTTCTAAAGACACCTCTCTCCTTCAAGAAGTCGTTAGTGATAACTTTGCTAAACGTCGCCAAAACTCGAGTGCAGACTTCTCCTCAGAATGCCTTTCATGCATGTACCACAAAGACCAAGTCCGGACTGAATAGGCTAGCTCCACTTATGAAAAGGTTACTTCTTGCAGCTATGCGACACAATTCATATTTGTGTTAGCTTATTTAACTTTAGTTACATTAATGATCTCATATAACACAAATTGTTTGCATTGATCCGTTTGTGAGTTCTTTGTATTTCTCTGACCTTGCAGCAATAAGATATTCGAGCCTAATGAATTTAGAGATCATTTGAAGAATAACTCATGAGTTCTTCAAGATACGCAGTGTGCCTATTGTGCTTATATTAGCCTATGTGCGCACGCCAATGAAGGAGATCAATGGAGGTAATTCTATTTAATATTAGAAATCATAAACCAATACCTATAAATGTAGTTTAAGAATAATCAAAATGCAAATACTTAGAAAATGGCAAGTAGGCAATTGCATCTCTATGACTACTTACTTTAAAACAATCATATAAGCAGATAAGCATAAAAAAATAAGACATCGCAAACACCACCTTAAAAGTCAATGTTTGTGATTGTTTAAGTAAGTGCGTATATGCTTAAATTTAGAGTATTGATTAGCTACTGAGTGTGTAAGATCATCATTAAAACAGAGCCGGAGCAATTGATAGTGAAATGGCACTGCTAGATCGCGCATCAAGAAATAAAAGTGCAACGGTAGTAAAGGTGACTGCCTTCTGCTTCAACACAAAGCCTGGAAAGAGTCGGTTGCTTTACGGCTTTCTAAGGCTGTTTATAGATCACTAATTTCTTATGGGTCTATAGGTTTGGATACTTGCAGCCATTTTCTATCAACATAGCTGACAATATGTAAAACATGGTTTCAAAAAAGTAATGTCTCTACAACAATAATTTTAGGATCTAACAGTTTATACATAAGTGGTTTAGAAGGTAGTATGCATTTGTATACAACTTGGATTCCGTAGATGGTGCTTATAGAAGATAAATAGTAACCCAACTCGGCTCATTTGCACGTGAATAGGCTAAAATTGCACCTCTAATGTGTTAGACTACCATTTTTTTAGTATGTGTGCTATATTTCAGGGATAGAATCAAAAGGATTAGATGATGATTCGATTGTTATAAGAGAAGAGCATAAGAAAGATAATAGCTCGGGAATTGTATGTAAAGGAACATCTTGTTGTAAAGAGTTTATAAAGGGGTTTCTTGCTATATCGTTAGAATTGCAGAGCAAGGTTGAAAAAGGTATGAATTGCAACACACCTCTCCAACTGCTGCAAATTGAATTCCACTGCATGTCAACGCTATAGCAGAAGAATCAGCCATGTGTGGAGAAATAAACTAAGCATTCTGCTATATTGTTCCAGATTCATAAGTGCTGAAGGATTTGTATCCTCCAGACAGAGATTATATGGAATTGTACATTTTTCCAACATTTTTTACCAAATGTGTTTAACCATATGTGTCAGTCTTTTGCGTGATTACTGTTTAAGACATACACCTATTTTAGTTTCACTTTTTATGACAGTGCACACCAGGTTCGTGTTCTTACGATGTATGTGAGCATGTTATTGACAGAAGAATTGATACGAATTGTTATGATGTGTTATATTGTATTATGATGTTTGGTACATGTATATGCAAAAACTTTGTTTCTGAATAATTCTTAGCCTATGACTGGAACCAAACGCACTGTAGCATATAACGATATACAAACCGCACCGCAGCGAACCGCGGGTAACAAAATCTTGTTATTACACATTTATTGTTTCTTATCCCTTATTAACCATTGCTAGGCGCTTAATTTTTTTGGTAGAAGGTACCTCGATAAAATATAACTGCTTAAATTATAAACTAATGTAGTGACTAACTATACATTTTTTCTCTTCTTGTTCATATTACTTTTGGACTAAAAACACACTTTATATTAGAAACTTTCATTGCATTCTAACAAAAAACACAATTCTTGAAACACCCATTTTCCGATTCGAAAATTGTTTTTTTCACAAGAACAATACCGGTTTTAACCTTCTATTACTTCTCAAGTATAATTTTTATACTTATATTAAGGTTCAGACTTTGAAAGTATTTTTAATAGAAAGTAGACTCAATTACTTTTCCAACCGTAGGTGGCACGACTTATAACGAGTCACGGTTGATTTTATACGAATTTTACCAAACAAACGAAATTTGAAAAAAAGCCACTGTTGCACTTAATTGGCAGTTAGGGTTGCCTAGCCGCTGGCTAAGGCCCTTATGAGGCCTTGGCTGGCGACTGGGAGTCTCAGAACCTCCTACAAAAGTCCCCAATTTCCTTGCATTTTTCTACAACTTGCACCCGAAATCTCTTTTCCGCAAACACCAACTTGACCAAAACAATTACAAAGCCATTCAATAGAATACCAAAACAAGACTTTATACAATATTGATCCAACATAATCAAAAAATAGGTAAGTGCGGCTAGTAGCCAAACACCTCTTTTGACCCATTTCATCCAAATTACTTAAACAACACACATGACCATTACTTCAAAATTTAAACCTGGACTTCGACATTTGACAACAACATTTATAAATCATATTACGACACTTGAGGGTTCAACCTTTACTTGAGCTCGGCATCTAGCACTAATGTCATACGTATATTCCAAGTACTTCTAAATTCCGAGCTTCCCATCCTAAACCTTAATCAAGGCCTTACATTCTTCGCTTATGAACCTACAAAAATGGTTATTCACTAAACTGTAAGCTATCGATTAGTAAGTACCAGTAATAAAACATTATCATACGTGACATAATCAAATGAATACATACATATTATGGCCATTCAACTTAACAATAGACATACTCATTAGCT
>BQNB010111159.1:0-22408 GCA_026074375.1 Tanacetum coccineum
AATTTTTTTTTGATTTTATATTTTTTAAGTATATATATTTTCAGATTAAAAAACTTAGTGCATATGTGTTTTTCTTAAATATTGTTAATATTATATGTTTTTAGCGTACATTTTTTTGCTTGAAATGATAATTGCATATATGTTTGTATTTCTTAAAATGGTAATTGCACATATATTTCTAGTGTACATTCTCTAATCTTTGAAATTTTGTAACAAAAAACATAAACATATCATATAACCTTTAAATTTATAACAAATCAACAAGATAAATATCAAATACAAATTTTGATATTGAATAAAATACAATTAAAAAACAAAATTCACTAGAACATATATGCACGTATTCCAAAAACATGTGTGCACGCCCTCCAAAAACATATGTGCAAGTTGCGCCTTTTCGTCAAATTTATTAAAACATATCTGCACGGTGCACTTGTGTCTTTACATCTTTACCTGAAATTACAAACAATTATTATTATTTTTATTATGAACACTTGTAAACACATATGCACAATCTAAACTCATACTCACAACTTAAAACATATACGTATACATATTTCTTTGATGTTATATCAACCTTAGAACACATATGGTACAATGACCATTATGTTAATGCACCTAATTAACCAAAGTGATGACCCAACAGCAAGCTTACGCCTTGATGCGAAACACATATGTTCCATCATAGTAAGATTTAAAGTGCAAAAGATAGCAAATCAAAACCCATATGCACCCGCACTCTTTTATTAATTTTATATCCACATATATTAGTGTATAAGTCATAAGTATTAAAACACGTATGCTCCATTAAATAGTGAGCATCAAAAACACAAAACAAGTTTAACTGTTAAACTAACCGTCAAAAGAGCCCAAAACTAACAAATCCATACCTTGCAAAATCTTATCACTAATCTACATATAAAAATTCCCTTACAATTTTGTTACCGTAAGGCTTCATATAAAAATTTCATAATCATATTAATAAAATGAGCACAAAGCAACTTTAGGCAACATATAATGTTCATATATTCAAGTTTATTTGAGCTATATTAATAAACTGAGCACCACTTTTTTTGAGCCATTTCAGTGATTCGCTCATATACAAGTTTATTGTGGTCAAACTTCTTTCCATGTAGTCTTGGTAGAATCTATTAATTAAAGATAAATAAAGAATAATAAAGATACAAAACTTACGATATCTTAAAATCATGTTCACCATTAACCATCTCCGCCACTGACTTAGATGACGTTATTCATGACGTAATCGACGAATTTGACTTACCTGTGTCTGTATTTACCCGACCCATGTAACAACAATTAGGTTTAAAAAAATTGGGCGTTTTTTACTGGGTGGATGGATTTTGAAATAGAAAAGCGGGTATTGTGTGTTTGGTTATGGAGATGAATGATTTGTGGTTTAATTGGGTTCTGATTAGGTTATTGAGGGTGATATTTTTGGGGTTTCGATGGAATCAGGGTATAGAGAAAGAGATATACTATGTAAAAACTAAAACTGATCTAAGAAAGAGAATAAAGAACATCCCACCCCTAAATGAGTGAATCGCTTTTTATAAATATTAAATGTAGATTTTCGATATTACCCTTTTAACTTTTCAAGCAATGATTTCATCTTTCATATAATTACAAAAATGGCACGATCAATTATAGCCATTGATCAAAAAATCTAAAGGTTTATAATGGGTTCTGTAGGTTCTGTACAAAAAAAGTGGTTATGTATTGAAAATCCCACTATATATATATATATATATATATATATATATATATATATATATATATATATATATGTGTGTGTGTGTGTATATATATATATATGTATATATATATACATACTAGTTGCAAAGCCCGCCCGATGGGCGGGCTTGCCTTGTGAGTATCGAAGGAATATATAAAGTGATGGTTAATCAACTACGAAAATCGCATAATATTTATAGAGTGAATAAATAACAAAAAAAATGAATGGTAATCTGATATAAGTATCTGTCATTACAAAGTATATGCTTGAGTTCAAATCCGAAATAAAGTTTCTTTATACACAACGTTTGTCGTTGAATTTGTGTATTTACAATCTCTATCACAACATAGTATCTTCAAACCCTTCCTGCTCTCGTGATCCTTGAGACAATGACATATAGTTTCCCATGTGAGAAAACTGGCCTCTGATGGGCGGACTTGTATTGTGAATATCGTTTACAAAAAATTAAGTAAATGTGAATCAATAATAAAAAAAGAAATATTTATTGAATGCGTTAACAACGAATAGAAATTAATGCTCACTCGTTCTAAAATAAACCGACCTCTGGATGGGTGGGCTTGTATTGTGAATATCGTTTACAAAAAATTATGTAAAAGTGAATCAATAATATAAAAATATATATTTAGTGAATACGTTAACAACGAATAGAAATGAATGCTCACTCGTTCTAAAATTCAACCTATATTTTGTTTTTACAATACATAATATATGCAATGACCAAGTTCACGCTATGCCATACACCCATTGTAGTTGATTTTCTTTATTGCAATACACATCTTGCAAATTTAACCGGTCGATATTTTTTTTGTTTAACAAAGAAGCTGCACTAAACAAATAGTTAAGCTTCATGATATTTTTTGTTCCGGTTTAATTATGTTATAAAAAATTGAACAACGACAAAAAAAGTTTTTGTATCAGAGTTTACCTGCACCGAGTGAATTTCACCAAAGTTGAAAATACTCAAACCATCTTTGCAGCGGTAGAGATCCATGTCATATTTCTTATCCCAAAGGATTTCTTCAAGCAATAACCGCACCTGTAGAAATACATGATATGTAAGAAACACAAAACAATTCACAAAGCTGCAAACATAGCAAGTAAACTTGCAAAACTGCCATTTTTGGTACAAGCCAAACAGCCGGGTCGGGTCATGTTGACCCCCTAACAATATGAACTACTATATGAGTTATATATACTTATACTTTAAGATACCAGATGTAGGTCGGGTTGAACACGGCCTCTTATTTTTCCACAGATGACTTTTTATATTAAACGATTTGTGAATTATTTATGGTTTATGAATACAATAGTGAATTAAGTTTTTGAATAAATGATTTAGTAGATTGCAATGTTGCATGCATCATAAATATGCCCCTTACAACCTATCAAACCCATTCAAATAACTTGGGCAACCATTCCCTTCTTGGTTACTTTTTTGAATTTGAAAACAAAATTGTAGATATATACAATATTAGTAACTTATATAAACCCACCAATCACTAAACGCCCTCAAGGTTGGCGGGAATACATACTTGTTTCCTGAATCTTTAGAAAATGGTGACACGGCTAATGACACAACCGGTTCTGAAGCAGTCATAGAAGTCATGGTGCATTTGACTGATCCATCTGTAAAAGTATCTCCTGATGCACAATATAAACCAATTAGTGCTACAATTTGAACTAAATAAGTTTACTCAAACTTGATTTCCAAGAGTATTGCTTACGACTTCCGGCATCTTAATTATATATTGATTAAAATAGCCCCTGTAAACTGTGACAATGAAAATCTCATGGCAGGGATATTGATTCAAGAGTCCAAACCAAACGCACCCTAAATCAAGACTACAAATACTAAAAATTTATTTTTTTGGTAATCCTACTGTAGGTAAATGAGTGGCAAATTTGATCACAAAAAAACTACTACACATCAATGTATAGTGTTTCTTCCCTTACCTATTTACGCAGAAAATAAACATTGGATTGCCCAGACATGACTTTCAAAACTTGCTATTCATAGGGTAAACATTAAAATTGGTCTCCCTTATTTGAATAACAAAAGTCATTTAGAAAGATAAATACTTACATGATTTGCTCTCGTTCAAAAGCACTTTTAAGCAGGGCGTATGCACCATTCTTTATGTTCAATGGTATGAAAGCAGGATAACCGTAACCACCAACTCCAACATGATTCTCGAGTTCTGGCTGTTTACCTGTAGCGGCCCACACAGAGTTGCACAAAGATTCGACTCGTTATTGGTATCTCAGAACCCATTTTTATACCCACTAAATTGTTCCTTTTATGACTACGAAAATCCACACCTAGTGTCCACCCATTTCGTTAATTATAAATAGTATCAGGTTTTAAGGTCAGTAAAAGAGAAATACACTTTAATACTGCAAAAATTTACCGAGCACAATCCTAACTACTCTACTTGCCCACTATTTAGCAACTTCAATGAAAAACTTACCTATACTTGTCAAGATTTCCATCTTTTAACTTTTCACGTAGAAGGACACCATCTCCATATACTACAAACAAAACATTGTAAAAGAACACTTTAATACCTTGAACAGTTAATAGTATTATGCAAATATAAAGTTAGCGTTCTTTAGTCTGACTTAGTGTCATGTCTAGTAACGTCTTCAAAACGAATAGTTAACAAACCATCATTCCAAGCTCATTTGCTATCTATTCAACGACTCTTTGGGCAACACTCACTGCTGTCAAACGTCTTGATTGAGTACAAACAACCATACCATTTTTCGTATAACCATCTTTGTACAAATACTGCAAAAATAAAATACTACAAATGTTACCGATAAAATAAAGATGCAACATTTAACCAATATAGTATTCGTGTTCAAAATGTTACCTGAGGCGGTTGTGTTGTGTTTCTAGTATCAGAATCGCCTACAACCACAACCACTTAATTCTTTGGTATTACCTATTTAGTAAAACAGTAATATATAAGTTAAACATTACATTGAATTAAAATATGAATGTTTTAACATAAGGAAATTCAAACATTAAATGCAATCCCAAACAGACCCTTTAGTGTTTATGCGGACATTATTTTGAAGCTTACCTTCCAATAACAGGAAGAAGCATGTAAGATTTCTCTCATATATGATAATCCATTTTCGTCATATTTTGAAATAAAGATTTTAATCTGACTCCAATGGTTCATTTGGAAGAAAGTATTACCTTTTTAAAGAAGAGCTTGGTCTGACTCCAATGGTTCATCTAGGGATTCATCTGATGCCTTAAGACACTCATACATCTGTATTGTGGACATGAAATTGTACCTTGTCACCATCAAAAGGACCAGGAGGACTGGTCTTGTCATGCGCATGAGGATCTGGTTTGGAGAAAGCATTATTAGGGCTCGAGCCCACATCGTTATTGGCAGTAAAATATGCAGCACTTTAACAAATAATACGATATTTATAGAACCATGAAAATGGGAATAAATATTAATCAAACAATAATATAGTATCTGATTTGGTTACTTGGGCTTCACGGCAACAAAAGTAAGTTATTGAAAAGAAAGGAAGTTGTGCCATTACATATTGAAGGTTTTAAAAGGAACATAAGTAAGTTTTTTTGTCCCCCATTTGGACAACCTTTTGATATAGCATCAAGTTTTCCTTACTAACCCCTCAAATAAAAAAATGGATTTAAAATCGTAGGAGACAAAAATAAGAGTATCAAGAACCGATAGATGAATGATGTTTTAACTAAGAATTGTTATATACCTCTTAGCTTGTTCCTTTGTTGCAAGTAATTATGTAAGCACTATTTCCTAGAAAAACCATCAAAATGAGTATTTAATATTTGATAAACATCTGTATAACCAGGTTCTTGGTTCGGAGAAACTCAATACATTACCACTTTTACTGACCTGTTGTGCTCTTCTAACTTTGCTTTAGATCCTAAAATGAAATCAAATAGTTTAATCCTGCAATAACAACAAAATAATTTGATCATGTGTGGAATTTTGTTCGTTTCTAAACTTTCTATTTCAATTCAAGGTGTTCTTGGATCTATAAATATCGTTGCCTTTAGTAGGATCAACTGTTGCGCCATTTACATTAAGCTTTTTCACAAGGAACTCAATATGCTACTTTTATTATACGAAAAAAACTACATTCAAAAACACAAACATGTTACATATACAAAAAGTAAATACGTGGTCAATGTTTAATTTAGTCAAACCCCTATAACTTCATTTGCAGTTAGACTTTTAAAAAACCCAGCTTATAAGTTTATCAAATGAAAAGTTTTTTGTAATTTAAATTTCTTTAGGCATTTCATAATACACTTGGTGTTCATTCACTTAGAATATGTTATCACTATCAATTACTGAACGTTGTATAGATTAACTGAAACCAATCACCAAAAATAATATATAAAAAAAAACTATAACCTTTAATCTCTATTAATAAATCCAAACTTAAGCAATCAAAATAAATACCTTGTGTGATGATAAATCTTGATGAGAATGAATTTTTGTATCAGCCTACATTGCCTTATTGACATATATTTAGGCACATAACACTGCCCATATTGACATACATGCTAAAAAGATAGATGTTGGATTGCTAACTTTAGAGCCCATAAATATTTTATCAACAAAACTTATGTTTTATTAGCATACCATAGACGCTCCTTCATCCGAAATCAATTAAATGTTGATACATTTAAATGGAGAAGCTCCTTGGACATGATAAATTTAAATGTTGATTAGTCAATTAACATGACTGAACTTTACTTGCCTGCCAGGTCCTCAACCATGTCCACCATACTCATCCTGAAAACAAAATCCCAAAAGAATAAACAATCCGCAAGAAAACATTTAACAAAACTCATTTTGCAAAAATTCACAGATGAAACCTCCAACCTCTGCAGCGTCTTCAAAAATCGATAGGATTTTTGATC
Organism: Tanacetum coccineum; assembly: GCA_026074375.1. Lineage (NCBI taxonomy): Eukaryota > Viridiplantae > Streptophyta > Magnoliopsida > Asterales > Asteraceae > Tanacetum > Tanacetum coccineum. Next base: position 6,714 of record BQNB010111159.1, read on the forward strand.
CAAAGCCAACATCAAACCACACTCTCCTAATATGGCATCGAATGAAGGATCCAATAAAATAACCACGGCCAGCTGTAAAACATCATAAACAATATCAATTAAATCACAACGTATGTGTATGGGTGTGGCAGTGAAAAAACATACTTAGCATCCAATACAACAAAGGACATGATTCCTTAAAACCTTTCACAGATAACTTTGATATGATTATTATGGTGGCACTCTAACCATTAAACATATTAACACTTTCATAAATATTAAATATTAAAGAAATCAATATTAGTTTTTAAGTGAACTTACATTACTGCTTGTGAATGTGGGGGACAATTACAAAAGAGATTCATATATATAAACACTTGGACTTCATGGGCTACTGTTCCTTCTTAATACTGGAATCAATGTTGCATGGTTTTCCAAACGTGATTTTTATAATGAATGCTATAAATTCACAAATAACAATGACGACACCTATTACATGATGATTCAATTAGACATATTACACAAAATAAATGCAAAAATCATATCTCTACACGAATATACATGTATTTGTCCAAGTTGTTCACCTACAATCTACTACCTGAATTTTCTATGAAGATTATTGTGAATCAAAGGTGAGGGGATTGAATTGAGGAGTGATTAAAGAGATGTATAGTGATAATACCTTTTTAAACTCCACCATTTTCCAGTAAATAACTTTCGATTCATATTCTTAATAAAAAATAACCGTGATCAATATTTTGCATAAAACATAAAAGAAAGAAAAAAAAGACGTTAAAAAATCACCTCTTGTTCAGGGCAAAGAATGTAGATCAATTATTTCATAAACCTAGTTTCAATCATCGTATGTGGTGGTGCGGAATTAGAATCGCCAGTTTTCTTTGGAAGATTGAATTTACCATTAAAGTGATGGCTTAAATGTTCTATCTCATGAATCATTTTCTTAATAAATTGTAACTGAATTTTTTGAATGCCTTTGAATTTCATTAAACCATATCATTAATTGTAGGTTTTTATATTAATGCAGGACATAAAAACATTTGGAATTAAAAACAAGTTTTCTTTGTGAAGAATTGATTTACCATTAAAAGTGATTGGCTTAATTGTTCTCTCTCATGAATTATTTTCTTAGTAAATTGTAACTGAATTTTTTGAATTCCTTTTTACTTTCATTAAACCATTCATTAATTGTAGGTTTTAAATATTAAATGAGGACATAAAACAGAATTATACATTTGAATTAAAAATAACACTTTTTAAAACTTAAAACCTTATCTATTTTATTTGTTAAAAACATTCCACTAATACCATTGTGTTTGTGGTAATTGATATGTTGTGGGTGCATGACCAAGGTTCGATCTTGTCAAAGCTTTTTAGAACCAATTTATTTTCAGGATTCCACTCATGCTGCCATATGTTGCAAATTTATGACCACGTGGAACATAAAAATGTTAGGTGGCTTTCTTGGCTGCCTATGTGGATTAAAAATGCTTAGGTGTCTTTAAAGGTGATGACGTGGGTTAAATTCTGGGTAAGGTGGCATTCTTTGATGATTATGTGGCATTTATGTTGCATGAGGTGGCATTGTTGTATCCTGTTATATATAATGTAAGATATATATCCTTAAATCTGACCCGTACGAAACGACCCATTATATCACATTTTCACGACTCGGACTCTAAAGAGATTTTATGCAAAACGACGTTCCAGACAACTTTTTAGTTTTAGCCGAGACCTAAAACTCAACGGAAAATGACTAAAATGCCCCTGCAAGTTTCTGCAGGAACTTATGAAATTTTTAATTAAAGTGCAGAATTTGTCTTTCAGTTTTGACCCGTTATTACGCGATTTAAAACTAACGAAACTCGCGGCAAAGTAAAACGACATTCTGAACAACTTTCGTGTTTCTACGGATGGCTAAAACGGGCTCGAAGGTGCTCAAAATGGCCATTTAAAAATCTGTCAGCTTATTAAATAAGCTAAAATAGCTGTTTGGAATAATTATAAATTTTGCAAACTTGTTTTCGCCGTAACTTCTTCGTTTTTAAGAGTTACGGGACGATCCACATATCAAAACGTTCATTAGAACGAATTCTATCGTATTCTTAAATCAAAAAACAGATTTTACAAATTCTCGAACCTCGAAACACGAGCCAAACTTTCTGCTCGAATTTGTACTTTTCGAAACCCATCAAACGGTCATTTTCGGCTTCCGACAACATCAAATCAACTAGCCTATTTTTATGATCCAACATCATTTCTAATCTAGTCTAGTGCAAGATTTAATCGGATTTCATCACATGCAATAATCAAAACGCATGATCAAACAAAAATACAATCGAAAGTATATTAAAAATACATACAACAAGCCAAGAGAGCGAGAACGAAATTCGACACGAACCCCTCTTTCGTCCCTTCGTTTAGCCGAACCTAAAACAACAACCAAACGATAGATTTTAACCAAAACCAAGTTTCTAAATACACTTATCTATCACTTTTACTACCACTTTTCAACCAAAAATGGTTGAATCAAACCCGAACTCAAACTCCAAAAATACTTATTGCATGTCGTAAATTTTTAGTGGGAAACATTCATCTTAATGAGGGGATTAATATTTTATAGATGGATCGTAATGCATGCGACTTTTTCTGACGATGGTGGCGGCGTAAGTGATGGTGACCGGCGGTGGGGAGGGGAGAGGATGACACACACATTTTTTTTGTTAAAATGAAATAATCGAAGTATAATTTCCTTTTATACTTACACAACTTTGAGCTTTTGGCAAAAATAGTATTTCCCTCTTTTTAACTTTGATTTTTGAGACACATATCTTTTACTTAAATAAAAACCGATAAGCATGGCTCGGGATTACACTTTCGAGACCATTTTTATTTCCGTCATGCTTTTATTTGTTAAAAGAATTTACTTAATATGTTAAATCACAAAAAAAATCAAAACCCTTGACATGCTTTTACAAAAGCTCGGGGAAAGCCGTAAAACACTAAAATAAATATAATTTCGCTCTCAAAGCAAAAATATAAAATTCTCAAATTTCCTCAAACGCTCAAACGAATAAAAGTTTGAAACACGGCTTGCGAAATAGTCATAAAATAATAATTTTTATTAAATCGCCCAAAACGAAAAACAATTTTTCCATATCAATCGTAGAAAATAAATCGTGGCTCGAGAAAATCGTCGGTCTAAAACTCGGGTTGTTACATTCTACTCACCTTAAGGGAGCATCGTCCCGGTGCTCAATTCAACTTATTCGTCCTAAGCTCACTCATGGAGATATAGGCTTTGATCCTCGAAAAAACTCATGCGCTCTCATGCGAAGGATACGCGACGTTGCATTCGCTAAATACAAGGCGAACAATTAACACAAAAACAATGGTAAATCTACCAGCGAAAATCAATCATATACGCGATCACTCTTGTCAAAAGAGGACATAAACAAGCCACGTAAACATCCAGGAAAAATCATCACGTCGTTCATAACGGAAGACTTTTAACGAAAGATCAACCCAAATCTTAGTTTGGTGATCACACCAACAAAACAAAGCGCATATCGCCACTCAAGGCCAAAACATACGTCGCTAACCAAAACCAAAACATATGTCGCCCTCCCGGTCTCATTTAATAATGCACCACTGGTTGCGAAAACACTCCGGAGTACATATGATTCCATTAAACTCATTATAGCACTACAACACATAACCACATAATCACATAATCACATATTCGCATATTCGTCATTTTACAATAACTTCGCATTCCAGCCTAGCTTTACTTAGGCATTTTATCATGCTTGCTTATAATTAAGCCTTAGCAAAGATACCATGCTAGCTCACTATGAAGCCTTCGCAAATAAACCATGGGTAGGCGTACCCAGCCGATCCATACCGTGTCATATATCAGACCATAGCATTTAGACAATTTAGTTTACACACTTTTTCACATAATCAGGCAGCGGAGATTCCGCCGATCCCGTTTCGCATTATACCATGCTTGCAAAATAGTTAAGCCGTTTTGACAATGATCCCTCAGGTAAACACACCCATCCGATCCAACTTTTACTCATATCCGGGTAGACATACCCATCAATCCAAAACTTAATGCCATATTATTGGAAACACTAAAGCGGTCTAAGCGCTTACCATTAATCAAAGTACATAACACATAGAGCACATTTTGCGCATAATTCGGCGGTGATAGCTCCGCAAGAAAACATAAAAGGTCAATAGAATTTATTCGGGCATCAAGGATTCAATACCCATGTTCTTCAAAGACAGCGATTTCAATTATCCCTCACTGGACGATTATCGTGATCAGTTCAATCCCAATACATCGTATCGGTCATCGGACGTATAGACTGATCACATCTAGACCACAACGCACAATCGTTAGACAATTTCTTCTAAGTTCCCAACTTCATTCCCTTAGACTCGAGGCGTAAGCTATTCCAATTGATCCTCCCCCGGGGAAATGGTGACGGATGTCGCTATTGAGTTCCATTAGGGTTCTCGATCTTCTCGCTCAGCTTCGCGCAACAGAGTCGTTACGTTCAAGGAGTAAGTACCACCACACCTAACTTTAAGTCAGGGGTCGCTTAGTGTTCTATACCAATCCTTGATGATCAAAAAATATATATATATACATCACTCAACAATACCACTAATTAAGTCGAGGCAACCATGCAAATTTCTTAAGCAATATTATCCAAGCTCTAATTTTTATTCTTTTTGACTCAAGGTGTTGGCTACTTCGATTGATCCTCCAGAATGGTGACGATTGTCGCCATTAAATTTTTACTAGAGTTTCAATCATTCGCTCCTCTTCACGCATGAGTTCTCTCGTCACGGGGTAAGAGAGGATACACCCAACTTCTAAGTCAGGAGTTAGCTCTTATACCCTGTCTCGACGATCAAGATAACAACATGTTAAACAAATATTACCACCACTTTCATTTTGGGGGAAAGAAGTCTTCTTCCCGGACATCAGTTGCTATTAACAAGGCATTACAAACACTGATGTATGAGAAGTCTTCTCCAGATTCACTGCATCAATATCGGAGTTATCAAATCCCTACTTTCATCCATTTTGGTGGTCTTATGACCTCAAGAAGATCTTTTCTCAATGTCGGTATCAGGTTTCTAGGTATCTCACCATCTAACCAATTTCATTCATTTGTCGCGTAAACTACCGGAGTGTATATAGTTTATCAGATATATAATTATATTTTATAATATATATTTAATCCGTACGCAGTGACATTCTATGCCAATACTAGTTCTCGAAAATTCACCGTTACACGACATGCAGATATTCAATCCGACTTCATACTAAGTCTTGTTATAACAAGCAACCAGTCCATTTCTTAGGTGATTCAACTTCGTACTTACTTACTAACACATTGTCCAAAATCGATTCTCGACAACACAAATATCCACAAAAACCACGATCTAACTGGCAACGACCTAAATCTCGCTCTTATCTAGACACGCTCATTCCGAACAATACCATTGGCATTTCTCTACGGAACGAATCGGTCACCATCACTAACATGAGACTCTCTCCATGTAGTCAAATAAGATTACTTGCATAAGGGTCCAAATTTTAGGGCAAAACATTTTTCTCTTTCAAAGAGTCCAACTTGATTATTTATCTAAAAATTTCGACATTTTTAAGGGTAACGATTAATCCGATTAAAATTTCTTCCAAAAGGTTAAATCAAAGTGGAACTCTAATTTAAAAATCACCATCATTTATAAAAATATCATTTCAGTTGGGGTTGCATAAATATTTTCAAATGATTTGAAATCGGCAAAATTTATAGAATAACATTTTAATTTTTTTATAAGCGTTTAAAATGATTCATGGGTCAAAATCATTGATTTATAAAATGTCATCATGTTGATTTAGAGTTAAAGATCATAACAAGCATAAGGAATATCCAAACTAGGATAAGGGTAAACAAAGCAGATACACCATAAGAGTGCTAGTGGGAACCGCTACACTTTCCCAAAAATCCGGATCATACCGAAACAAGATGAAATTCAGGGTGATTATGGCATCCTAGCCCAAACCACCTATGTTACTCGAACATCACATACATAGTCCTCATAGAGCTCTAAATCAAAACCATGACTAAATAAAGCACAATCACAACACTAGTGATAAGATAAAAATTTTGAGGCAACAATAGCCACAAACCAATAAACCTTTTAGCTTCTTGATGATTTTCTGGATTCTACCTCTTCATCATTTACAACGCATCTCTTAAATCGTGAGTCCACAAAGGTCGAAACAATCGTTCAAATCTAAGTTTGTTCAATATTTAGAACTTCTAGTTTTACACATCCAGGGGTTGCCATATAAATTCTTGGACTTATTACTCATTCAAATTCTTGTCTCAAATTTTCGACTAGTTTTGCCGTTTCGGCGGTAAATCACTCGTTCGGCGTCGATATGACTCCATCCGAACTTCTACATGTACCAAGGATGTCTTTCTACCTTCTAGTACAATTTCTCAGGTCTTCATATACCATAAATATTTTAAAACACTCCCAACGGGCGGCTACTCAAAAGCAGTCTCTAAGAAATGGCTATTTTTTGTAGCTTACGGGTACGATCAAAATCTGAAACCTATGGATATCATCGATGTGTGCCCAATTGAAGGTAATAGACTTATGAGTCCTCTACAGGTAACATAAATTTCCTTTTAAATAGTTGATACGAGAACATCGACTTGATCAACATTTCCTCTCTTAGGCTTTCTCATTCCTCTACCTCCTCTACCAACTCGTCCACCCGTTCCCTTCCTCGTGATGCGACAGTAAGCCGGACAGCACTTTGGCGGCATTATTTATACGAGGAAGAACATGGGCAACGTTAGGTACGAGGGTTGGCCAATATATAAAGGCCATAAAGCACGAAAATTAAATGATCATGCTCTCGGAACAAAATCAAAGGTAAAAATCTCAAACCCGGCTTGTAATTCCCCAATACTTGGGAATTTTCACCAAACCAACTAAAACACAAACAACACTAGATACATACCATAACAATACTCTTATACGATCCCATGGTGTCAACACTAATTTGAGCGAGCAAGATGACGTAAATATACATGAGTCGCGATACATGTATAATTACGTTGGCCACCGTATTTATAATTGCATCTCGTCCCCATGCATACCTAGTACCAAACCCGCACATCTCAATGACTGAAATTTCTAATACACCAAAGCATAAACACACATAAGCAACTAGAAAGCGGAATACCATGCACATAAATCTACTGCCCTGAATACTTTACAGAATCCTACGGGTCAAAATCATTTCAAAAACAACAAACAACCTGTCGGTTCGGAAGAGTCTTCTAAACCCAATTCAAATCCAACCAATCACCATTACAAAGTCGTGCCTAATCATTTGGCACACTTCTAAACACAAAAACCTTAGGGTATTTCAGAATTCAACCTTAAGACTTACTAGGTAGAGGTCTATGACAGGGGGAATCGAAAACACACACCGAACAACTTTATTTGGAAAGTTCAAAATAGTCTTCTCAAACGACACTAGCACGGGAGAATCGAACACCATCGAGAGTTAGTGTCTCGTCCATAATGCTATATTGCAACTGGTCGCATATATTAATTAAACATATACTAACTTTACTTATCATTATAGCAGTGATGCATCCATCAAGTAGCATCATACTTATCAAAATTTAAACTCTTCGCGAAGATGCGAATATCAAATGAATTTTTAAATATATATTATATATATATATATATATATATATATATATATATATATATATATATATATATATATATATATATATATATATATATATATATCAGTTCATCATGGAACGAATGCCGTATATGTATATATATACATATATACATAAATATTATTCATACCAAGTGCTACCCACCTTGTTACGCACTTAGAATGCAATTAAAAGCATCACACCAGGCATCTAAGGATCGAGAACAACGCGCGCGCGGATATCGGACAACGGTGAAAGACTCGTAAAAACTTTTCGAAAAACGGTTATAGTCCAGGTTTTGAAAACGACCTAGTTCGCTATAACCAGTGCGCTGATACCATTCTGTAACACCCCCAAATTTACAACGCAACGGAATATCACTTTGGGGTGCTACTTCATAATACATGCACACAAGTCACAGTAAACGACTTCAAAAGAGACGTTTATAAACCAAAATCACATATGATTTTATTTATAAAGAAGATCATAGTTACAAGGTCCTAAACCAGTTTAGAAAGTATATTTCTAGTGAGTCACATCACGGCTCGTTTTCTTAAAAATTTCCTTTATCGAACTACAAAATTTTCACCGAGTTCCAATCCTTGATATCCGCGGTCCGTCCCATCCAAGCCATCACAAGCACCTAAACCTGAGATACATGCTTAAAAACATCAACACAATGGTTGAGTGAATTCATAGAGTTTTCAAGTAACAATTAGAATATATAGTTGGTTTCACAAAATATTTATAACCCTAGAACGCAGTTTGGTTCCACCAAAAACATGTATGACTTGCTAGCTAGGCAAGCCACACCACATTTCTAACTTTCAAAATCCCGTGTACCGAACCTTAACACATTTATCATTATAGATGAATAACTGACCGGGTAGTATGCCACCACCCCTTTCTTAATACAAAATGTCCGTTACAGGGTGCTCACCTTCGGATTCATACCCCGGACAGGGTTGTCAAACCTAATAGATAAGTCATATTATCATTTCAAAACACTTGCGTTCTATTCTTCGCAACAATAACATCCAGCACGTATAAAACTGCTTATGCTCAATTTATAAAACAAGCAACAACAAGTACGTATAAAACTACTTGCGTTCCAGTTTTCAGAACAAATAACAACAAGTACACATAATGTTACTTGTGTTTCATTTTTTAAAACAAACATGTATCCCCCTCGCGGGTTTATAAAACATTTAAACAGTTCGAAAGCGAGGCCTATGAACTCACCTTGATCGAAACCATATCAATAATCAATCACTCACGAAACGTCACCGATACGAACACGAGCCGCGGAGCCATAAAGTTATGTCACACGAATTACTAATATATATAACGTACGATCGAAGATGCTACATCGCAACGTTAGAAATCGTATAAAATAACACAGTGATGAGAAATCCTCTTGACACGACCCTAATTAACCTAAAAAAAAACACTTAGTATACGTTAGATACTACTGCTTTCAACATAATTTGTTAATCACTTTATTGAAAACTTTCTAATTTTGAAAACTTCATATAATTACAAAGTTACTATTTTTATAAACGTCCTCGTTCATTAAAGTCGTCAAACCCAACATATCATGATCGTAATAATAATAGTGCTTACCAATATAGCCATCGTAACTTGTTGTTTTGGGACAATTATACTAATACGACCAGATTCATATCCACATCATTAAAAATATTACACGTCATTTATTTTGTAATTTTTTATTTATTTACTAAAACAACTTGATAATTTTATTAAAGTAGCATCAAGTTCGGATCTAAGCATAACATCATATTACAAGCCCCAACACATCTAATACCATAAACCAAACACTAAATTCATCATAAACAACAAACATTTCCAGAAACGTAAGCTCTTTCACCCCTAATCCTCCTAGCCAACTGAATATCACAAAAAAAAAACAAAAACAAAATGATCAACAACAACAACAACAAAAAATTCATCACAACCCCATATAACATCACACAACAAACACAAAATTAAAACCCAAATCACAAATAAACATGAACAATAAATTCATAACAAACACCCCCACGTCATAAACAATCAATAGTAGGCAAACACAAGTAGGTGAGCAAATATACTAACCACCCACTTACTAGTTGTATTCTTACATCACAACAGCAAGATGAGAAAAACAGCTCAAGCTTGGGATACGCTCCTAAGAAAATGGTAACACATTCATCGTCAATTGCTGCAAAAAAAATGTTGATTGTTTTGGAGATGGATTGGGAGTGTTTGGATATTGTAATTTTGTTTTTTACACGTGGATAAATTTTTAGAGATCGATTGGGAGTGTTTTGTTGTGAGTCCGATTAATTTTTTGTTTTATTTCGGCTGAGATTGAGTTTGAAGTTTTTTGTGGGGAGTTGGATTTCTAGAAATATTTCATATTGATTTATAAAGATGGCTATAGAATAAAGATGACAGTGTTCGTGTGGATTCTGGCTCTAGGTAACATCAAATGATTCTTAATAAAAATAAAACAAAATTTCATGTAATATATTTTTTGGGAAGAAGATAAAGGGTATATTAGTCATTTAATTTGACAATTTTGACTGGACTAGACACTTAAGCACAAAGTTAAAGAAAAAAATATTTTAAGATGACGTGGAATATTTTTAACTGCTGAACCGGTAACAAGTGAAAAAATGTGACAAAATTTCTAATATCGTAACAAATTCAAAAGTTTGAATGCTTAGATTGGTAATAAAACAAGTGTGTTTACCGGGTGTGTAAATTTTAAAAAGTACGTTTCTATTTAACGGACTTAACCCTTATAAAATCCAACAAGTCTCATATTAACCCAGTTGACTTTTAAAAGTCAACGTTTGACTTTTTAATATATTTTTTTTTCCTTAAATCTGACCCGTACAAAACGACTCATTATATCACATTTTCACGACTCGGACTCTAAAGAGATTTTATGCAAAACGACGTTCCAGACAACTTTTTAGTTTTACCCGAGACCTGAAACTTGAAGGAAAATGATGAAAATGCCCCTGCAAGTTTCTGCTGGAACTTATTATCTTTTTAACATAACGTAGAAATTTGACTTTCAGTTTTGACCCGTTATCATGCGATTTTAAAACTAACAAACCTCGCAACTAAGTAAAACGACATTCCGAACAAATTTCGTGCTTCGCCGGAAGGCTAAAACGGACTCGAAAGTCCTCAAATTGTCCATTTTTGAATCTGCCAGCTTACCAAAAAAGTCTAATAGCTGATTAATAGTATACATTTTTTCTCAAACTTCAATCGGCCGTAAAATCTTCGTTTTTAAGAGTTACGGGACGATCCACATATCGAAACGTTCATTAGGACGACGAACTTCATCATAATCTAAATCAAAAATCAAATTTTACTAATTCTCGAACCTCGAAACACGAGCCAAACTTTCTGCTCGAATTTGTACTTTTCGAAACCCATCAAACGGCCATTTTCGGCTTCGGACAACATCAAATCAACATCATCTAGCCTATTTTTATCATCCAACATCATTTCTAATCTAGTCTAGCGCAAGATTTAATCGGATTCCATCACATGCAATAATCAAAACGCATGATCAAACAAAAATACAATCGAAAGTATATTAAAAATACTTACAACAAGCCATGAGAGCGAGAACGAAATTCGACACGAATCTCTCTTTCGTCCCTTCGTTTAGCCGAACCCAAAACAACAACCAAACGACAACTTTTAACCAAAACCAAGTTTCTAAAAACACTTATCTACCACTTTTACTATCACTTTTCAACCAAAAATAAATGAATCAAACCCGAACTCAAAGTCCAAAAATACTTATTGCATGTCGTAAATTTTTAGTGGGAAACGTTCATCTTAATGAGGGGATTAATATTTTATAGATGGATCGTAATGCATGCGACTTTTTTCGACGATAGTAGCGGCGTGAGTGGTGGTGACCAGCGGTGGGGAGGGCAGAGGATGACACACATATTTTTTTGTTAAAATAAAATAATGGAAGTATAATTTCCTTTTATACTTATACAAATTTGAGCTTTTGGCAAAAATAGTCCTTCCCTATTTTTAAATTTTATTTTTGACACACATATCTTTTACTTAAATAAAAACCGATAATCATGGCTCGGGATTACACTTCCGAGACCATCTTTATTTTCGTCACGCTTTTATTTGTTTAAAGCATTTACTTAATATGTTAAATCACAAAAGAAAATCAAAACCCTTGACACGCTTTTACAAAAGCTTGGGGAAAGCCGTAAAACACTAAAATAAATATAATTTCGCTCGGAGCAAAAATATAAAATTCTGAAATTTTCTCAAACGCTCAAACGAATAAAAGTTTAAAACACGGCTTGCGAAATAGTCATAAAATAATAATTTTTATTAAATCGCCCAAAACGAAAAACGATTATTCCATATCAATCGTAGAAAATTAATTGTAGCTCTAGAAAATCGTCAGCCTAAAACTCAGGTTGTTACATCATTCGCTTCATGTTTTTAGTTCCTGTTCTAAATAAGTCATCCAAGATTTTATCAAAGTTGGAATACTTCTTACTAGTGTTAGGTGTGTGTGGTGGTTGAGCGAAAAATTAGGGTGTGAAACCATAGGAGTGATTACTGAGTGGATTCATTCCTAGGCCTTGTTTAGCAACGTATAGATTATATTCTGCTATAGTCATATTTTCAATGTCTACATCGTTGCTCCCATTAGTAGATGCAAAATAATTCTTAGGATAGGGTTGAACAAGTAGGAAACAAGGGTGTGGTGGAGTTAAGTTATGAGAGTACGGATAGCTAAAAGTCTTACTCTTATTCCGGTGAAAAGAGTCATCATCCGCCTCATTGTAATATGTTGGACTTCTTCTGGATCGAACGTCGTCCCATAATCTCCTTTCTTTTTCAGCTTCATACTCACGGTACTCGTCAGCGTCATGTTCTCAATATCAGGCTCCATTTCTACGATTCCTGAAAATCAAACACAAGATATGAGTAGATTGTGCTCTTACAAAAAAGTAAATACTGCAATAAAATATATATAAAACTCAAAAGTAAAACCTAATTAGCTCCCTGACAATGGCGCCAAAAACTTGATGCGTATTTTCTTTTAAATATTAATTTATCAAGTTTTAAATTTATAAAACTCGATCTACCTGACAACGCACTAACGGGCAGAGAACCCGATCGTGAGTAGTGTAGTTTTGGTAAATCCGAGGTCGTCCCAAGAGCTAAAAGGCGGTTACAAATCTGAGTTTAAGTTGGTTGTCACGTTTTAAAAGCTGTTTTGATGAAAAGAATAGAACTTAATTGGAATGAACTAGGTACGAAAGAAGAGGAGATACGGTCCTAATTACTTATTAATTAATCTAATGATACACTTATTCTACTTAATGTGGAAGCGATGATTGAAAGATCATCCAATCCTCAATTATCTCACAAATCCCGCCCCTATATCCTTTATAGTAACAGGGATTTGTCCCACTGGTCATGGTGAGCGCGCATCATATTTGGAATTCTTATGGTCAAAGTAATATACCCAATCCACAATTAGCAAGAAGTAAATAAATCATAAAGATAATTAATAAGATAAGGTTAGCCAAAAACTATATTCATACAATCAATATCATCGTCAATTAATGATAGTAATGAAAACATGATAATCGAACCAAACTGTATGATGATGATGACCGGGACCGGATTCTACCTTCTTGAAAGGCTAGAGAGTGCTAAAAACGACTTGAGGAGATTTCCCAGTCGTCCCCTCAGATTGGAGGGAGAAGGATGACTCTTAAGGCTGAATTCGACCCCTATTTATAGGCTTCTGAGGGTGTTACGGCGTAACTGATTTGTGGGTTACATCGTTACCTTGCTGATGTCGACATTCCAAAGTATAGGCAAAAATAGACTTTATGGCGTAATCTATTTTTGGTTACGCCGTAATGAAACTTTATGGCGTAACCAATTTTTAGTTCCGCCGTAACGAAAGTTTATGGTGTAACCAATTTTTGGTTATACCGTAAACCCTTCAGCAAACTTGTAGTAAATGCAGTTTGACTTCAGATTGGTTACGGCGTAACCACGTAAGGTGTAACGCCATAAAGTGCTGACGCGGCTTTCCATAGTAAAGGCTTGAATATGTTACGTCATAACTAGTTGCCATGTTATGCAGATCCTCTTTCCATAATCAGTAACTCTAACTTGGTCTAGATTTCTTTCCATAATACTGGTTACGGCACAACCATATATGTGGTTTCGCCGTAATCTCCTCATGAATGATGTGTCTTTGCTTGAGATTTGTTATGGCGTAACCTTCCAAATTTGTTACGCCGTAACTACTTCTAAGAATCCGCGAATATTTGTACTTTTAGTCCTTTTTCTCTTGTTTCTTGTCAATTACCTGCATTTCACCTGAAAACTACAAAATGATAAAAAATATCTCGTTTAAGAGTATTAGTGAAACATTTGCAAGTAATATACGGGGTAATTTGACACTAAAAAGTATTAAATATTTGATGTTATCAGTTAACCACATGCCCAAGGAACTGCACTTCTCGCAACCAGAATTCACACTTAGAGAACTTGGCGTATAATTTTTCCTTCTTGAGCAATTCTATGATTAGCCCTAGGTGCCTTTCATGTTCTTCCTTTGTCTTAGAGTAGATTAAAATGTCATCTATGAATACGATCACAAACTTGTCTAGGTAAGGTCTACATACTCGGTTCATCAGGTCTATGAATACCGCTGGTGTATTCGTCAAACCAAAGGGCATTACTGTGAACTTGAAATATCCATACCGAGTTCTAAATGCAGTCTTTAGAATGTCGTCCTCGTGCACTCTCAGCTGATGGTATTCAAACCAAAGGTCTATCTTAGAGAAATACTACGATCCTTGCAACTGATCAAACAAATAATCTATTCTTGGGATGGGATAACGATTCTTGATGGTTAATTTATTCAACTCTATATTCAAACACATCCTAAATGAACAGTTCTTCTTCTTGACGAATAATACCGGTGCTCCCCAAGGCGAGGAACTTGGTCGAATAAAACCCTTGTCCTAGATTTCTCTGAGTTGACTCGACAACTCCTCCATTTCAGAGGGAGCCAAGAAATAGGGAGACTTCGCGACCAGCATTGCTCCAGGGATTAAGTCGATATAAAGTCCGATTTCTCGGGAAGGGGGTGTGGAAAACTAGAAGGGGGGGGGGGGTTGAATAGTTTTCTTGATTATTAGTTGCCTTTTAAAACTTGTTTAAAACTTTTTGCGAAATAGTTAGGATATTAATATTTGATTATGATGTAAGAGATATAAAATGCAAGTAAAAGAGAGAGTATAAAAAGCGATAACCAAGACACAAGTATTTATAGTGGTTCGGCTACAAGGACACCTTCCTTTCCCTACTCCACTCCCCGAGTTACCTACTCAAAAGTTTGTTAAACACTAGTCACCAATCTCCTTTTGACCGACGGAGAAGCCTCACAACGTTAGTTACACTTCTTTTATGATACAAAGATAATCACCGGATTCTTTACACGATAGAATCAATAGCAACACTACTATACTTAGTATACAACTAACAATGATATTCACAACTATAAACTACAGCAAGATGATCTTGAAGGAATGATGGAGATCGAACACAAGGTGCTTGTGACTTGGTCGTCTCGAACTCGTATTTGGCAATTTCTTCTTTGAAGGAAATTACCTACACAAGACTAAAGAAAGATATACAAGAAATAGAGAGAAAGATCAGACGATTAGAAAGTATTTCAGATGAGAAAGGTATGTCAAAACATGATAAATGGCTTGGTATTTATAGCCAAAAATGTAACATTTCTCATTTTCATGTCATTGTACGACTCTATTAATGATCACCGTTTATTTTAGTCCGATACGCGTTTAATGTTTA
>BQNB010111160.1:0-22407 GCA_026074375.1 Tanacetum coccineum
AAACACCTTAAGTTTCTTTAGTTTTTGCAATCACGTCCACTTTACTGTCTATTGAACCCAAGGATTCTCTCATAATGAGGGACGGCCACCCTAGTATTTTTAGTACTGAGGAAAATGTCCTAATCCCAGGAGAATCTTAGGAAACATCCAGGAGTGATAGTAAGAATGATTTACCTTCATGTGATGATTTCTCTTCCATCAAAGATCCACGTGATGATTCCGTGACTTTTTCTAACCCTCTTTTCGAATTTGATGTCAATTTTCATAATCCTCTTTTTGACGAAGAGGATATCAAGTGCAAGGATTCTTATGATTCCAACCTTGATGAGTCGACTTTCCTAGTCACACCTCCTTCTGATTCTGATAAGGATGAGTGTCTTACTCCAGGAGACGACATTAAGATTCTATTTCACCATGATTCGTCTACTCATATGAAAAGCGTTGCTTCTATTCTTGAGGGATTCATCGATGATCCACCTTTCGAAGAGAATGATGAGTTATTTGATTTGGAATGTAAAACGAATGATTGGAAAAGAATTTTGTACGATGATCCAATTGATAAGGCTGAATGTTTTGATCCAGGAGGCGATAATGATGAGATCGATGCTTTTCTAGCTATCGAA
Source organism: Tanacetum coccineum (assembly GCA_026074375.1). Taxonomy (NCBI): domain Eukaryota; kingdom Viridiplantae; phylum Streptophyta; class Magnoliopsida; order Asterales; family Asteraceae; genus Tanacetum; species Tanacetum coccineum. The sequence goes on from BQNB010111160.1 coordinate 624, forward strand.
GTTCCTACGTATATTGAGGAAGGTTATTATGACTCAGAAGGAGACGTATTATATCTTGAGAGTTTGCTTAGTGATGATAACACCCATAATCTCTCTCCCAAAGTATTTTTCGATCATGAACCACAACATAATACTTTTTCTCCCAAAAGTGATCCTCTCCACCATGAGTTCACCGGTGAACTTATCACGATTCCTCCCAGAATTGTTAGAGAACACGAAGAATATCTTAGTCATATGTTGTTGCTATGTAGTAATTCGTCTTCCCAGCCGACGGGAAATTTGTATGGTAGTCCAAATATGAACATCGAGTTGATTCTCGCATCTCCTATTCCCATTAAGAATAGTGACTTACTTAGGAAAGAAATTGATATATTTTCTGGACCAGATGACTTAGTACCACCGGGTGTTGAGATGATGATTCCGATGATGAAGATTATTCTATTCCCGAAAATGAGACATCTACCCTTGATCAATTTCTTGATCCTTCATCTCCTCGTCCTCCACCGGAACCACCGGATGTTGAGATTTGTTTCAATTTCAAACCCGATGTGCCCGTGATAAACAATGGTGATGAGCTTAATGAAGATGAATGTTTTGACCCAGGGGGAGGTGAGATTAATGTTGAAGTTGACAATTCCTTCACATTGTCATTTGGACTTTTCTTCCGTATCTCACTTACCCTGAGGTTTCTCCCTTACTTTCCTCCACCAAAAATGAGGACACCATTTTTGACCCCGACATCTCTACTTAGAGTCGGTGGCATCTCATCGGGATGGAACTTTCATGTGCTTAAATGTTTATCCAAACATTAATGAAAGCTCGATTGAGATTTTCTCTTTCATTTACTCTCTCCAAGGACGAATGAAGTCGGGGATCGAGTCAAGCTATGTGACTCGGTTACCAAAAATAAAGCGCTTCATGGGAGGCACCCCATGCTTATCCATCTTCTATTTTCTATCTTCTTTTTTATTGTGATGTGAGGAGGCTTGTACTCTTCCGATTCTTGTTGTTGTTTGTACTTGTGATTGTTTGCAGGATTGACCCAAAATTTTCTAAAGACTCTCGTGTTCGGTGTTTTGTCCCGGTCCACTAGAGCTTCCTAGCCTTTGCTTGCCATTAGTTTCGGGAAACCCGATATCCTAAAGATTATTATCAACTAACATTTATCTTTTAGCACACTTGATAAACGGCTTAAGATTTTTGTGATACTTTCTTCAGGCTTGAGTTATGCATTCGACCTTTTTGAGTTCTAGTATGGGGTTTTTAAGCCTTAGATTAGGAAACATTGAGGACAATGTTTGATTTTAGTATGCGGTAGTATATCTTCGATATGGTCTTGCCTACTTTTGCCCGTTGTTCTCACGTACCCCGTTTTCCCACAAAAAATTTAAATTTTTAAGTCTTAATATCTAGTTTATTGTTCATATTTATTAAATAATAATAATAATAATAGTTGACACGAATGTAGGCTTTCCGTTGGTGAGAATAAAAAGTAAATTTTGACCCGACCGGTTTTATATCTTAGCTTTCTCCTTAACTGAAAATAGATTGTCTTTGCTAATCTTTTATACAAGGAGCTATAAAATGCTAGTCTAGCTTGAAAAGGTCAAGACTTTGCAAGTTCCCATAATTGATTTTAAATATACGAAGATCGATTTATTTAAGTGGAGATTGTTGCCAGTCAATGTGACTTTTTAAAGTGCCAATCTTAATTCGTTAGGCTAAGTATTCACGAATTTCTTTATTAGAAATTTTAAATTGTGAAGAACAAGAGATGATAGAGTAGAGTATAAGTTTTGATGCTAAACATAGAATAGTTGGATTTCTTTAAGGCTCATAAGTGTTAATTGTGGCTTTTTCTCCCATTAGCTTGTTTTACCTTTATATATAATTGTTTAATAAATAGAGTTGTGCGGTTTTTTGGTTAATAATTAGTTAATGGAAGTTTTCTTTAGTTCCTTTGTGATTAAGATGAGTACACATCAGGAATACTTAATTTGGCATACTATATGTATCACATTCTAATTTAATGTGCCTTTGGGTATATGTGGTAAGTAGATATAATAAGTGAAATTATAGCACTTTTTCATTCCTTAAAGAGCCTTTGGTATATGGAAATGGATATTGTGGCCTTTAATTTTCGTCTTGTTTGTACCTTTTAAGTGCTTAAGGTAGATGTTGCAAATATTGGTCTATTAAGTCTTAATGAGCCTTAGGGTATAAGGACATGAATGGTGCCTTGCTGAAGTAACATAATAAAAGGCAAATTTTGGTCCCTACATGTGGCTTTAATTTGATGAATTGATCTTTTGAAAGGGCTAGGTGCTAATTATTGCGTTTTTTAACCGTTACGCTATTTTTTTGGAATTAATAAGTATCGAATAACGTCTTAAAGAACCTTAGGGTTATATGACTTCATAAAATCTTGAGATGCAAAATTAGGAATAAGGGAGAAAAGTATAGTCCCAATTAACTTTATAAGTAGTGTTAGAACTTAACTTGTCAATTTCCAATGATTTGTTTTAAGCTTGGCTTAGAAAAGGTGAAATACGGGGATTTGTGAATTCTCTTTTTAGACACTTTAGTGCTTTTAGTTCCTGATCCTAAAAGTTATCGATGACTAATTGAAAGCAATGCATTTGTCACACTATGAATAAAGTATAATTTGTAGTTTAGGTTATAAATTATAAAAATCATTAAAATAGAAACGTTTGAAAAATGGGGAAAAAGGGGTGTTTAAGATGTGTGATTTTATCTTTTCCACAAAAGTTTTGTACTTTCCAACGATTTAGTTTGGGGAAAGTTTTTAGGTATTGTTTTAGGCATATAATATTGCGGAGGGACAAGCAATTTGGGGGGAATTTCTGATATGTGAGAAAAAACATATCCTTTCTATATCAAAATGTCCTAAAAAGATAAAATTGTGATAAATTGCTTTTTATTGCTGTTTTGTCTTTGTGTTTGTGTAGGTACGGATGTTGCAAAAATCATAAGAAAACAGCCAAAAGTGCACAAACACGAACACGAGAACGTATAGAGTACACAAGAACCCGAAGATTTCTAAGCAAAAGGTCAATAAAGTCAACTCTTGGTCAACCTTGGTCAACCACAAAAAGACAAAACCCTAAAAAATACCAATCAGTTCTTAATGTTAATCACTATCTCACAAAAGTCAAAAAAACCCTAACAACGTTTGCTTTATATTAATAAAGAACTACGGTCATTTCGTATTTTATAACAAATCCTTTAAACCCTTTTAATCTAAACCAAAAACACTTGGACCAATTCCCTTTTTATACTTGGACACAAGTCAACGACCCAAACCCCAGTTAAATTTCAAAAACCAAATGGTTTAAAAAAAGAAAAAAAAAGGGGGTATTAGGCTTTTATATTCATCGTCCTCTTTCTTTAACTATAAGCTCAAAACAAAGGTAACTGGCAAATGCAGCGTGGCTTAGTAATTCACAGCATCAAGGTTACAAGTTGGCAAAGGGAAACGTCATGAGAGGCTCTCAATTGGTCGAAAACACACAAGATTGACAGCTTAAAGAAGAAGCCACCAAGAAGTGGGATTTTACATTGAATTACTTGTAAAGAAGCACAAGGGGTTAACCCACGAAATGTACGTTGGCAATCCATGGTGCTCATTATTGATCCACACGGTGATTAATTGAGGATTACATGATTGGCAATGATTGGAAGGTTCAGGATTAAAAGGGCGTTGTAACATAAATCAAGGGCGAGACGCTTCTCATGACTATATAATACAGGACACTCCTCACACAGATATATCTTTTTTTTCGAATTTTTTTAAGTTTTCTTAATTAGCTTATGTAACTTTTCATTAATGTAAAGTTTTATATGCTCTTGTAATTTTTAATTCATGTATTGCTAATCTGTTTAAATCAATGAAATCTTTAGTTATTTTATTAAATTTGGTTTGCTTAGTTTTGTTCTAAAAATTCTAAAAGTTCTTGTTTTCTTTAAACTCTCTATCAATCACCATCATACTTACAAGTATCATAAGCTCATCTAAAGTCTCTAAGCTTAGATTAGCTCAATAATCCTGTAAATTCTTAAACCATTAAAATCAGTTAAATACCTTTGCTGGTATGGATTTGAGCTTTTTGGATGATAAGCTTACAATGGAAGAGCTTATGGGACTTTTACTAGATTATCCTTGTGATAAGCTAGAGCTGTAAAGTAGCTCCTCAAGCTTTTAAAAGTTTTTTTTTTTAGTATATAAGGCAATTGTAAGTCTCATTTTATCTTTTCTGTCTTTAATTTCTTATGTTAAATCTGCTTAATCTGCTTATTCACTTGCTTATTTGTGCTTAAATCTATGTATTTGTGCTTATTAAGTCTGTTTAAGTATCTGTTTTCAAGTTTGATAGCTTAAATATTTGTTTTCTTCATATTGTCTTATAAATCAATAAATCAAATAATATTAGTGAGCATAGGTATTAGCTCTTTGTCTCTGGCTTTGTTGTTATTCATATCTGCTTCATTGTAGTTGTTATAAGGTTGTTTAAAATCTGATATTGAGGTCGTATCATCAAAACTTTTTTGATAAATTAAAGGAATTCATGAACTTTTAAAGGGGTGTTTGGCATGCTAGTACTAACTACAAGTTAGTACTGCTAGTAGCCATTTGGTCTTTGATATCAGTTTTAAATCTCTGAATTAAGGTTGTTTGAGTAAGTTTTATAAGTTAGAATATAGATAGTCTAGTTCTCAAATGTTAGTGTGATAAAAGTCATAATCTGTCATTATTATCATTTGCATTTTAAGCTTTTATCATTTCTAGTATGTCCAGCCTTATTAGCTTAGTTTTGAGTTTTATGAGTATTTATTTAGTCTTAAGATCTGGCATTTATAGGTTTAAGTTTTATTGGTCATTTACATGTCAACTGCATCAACATCATAAGCTAACAAAAAGGCCTTTTTCATTATCAATTTTCAGTAGGTAAAATTTGTTCTTAGATTTTGATTTTCAGCATATAAGTAGATTAGGGTTCATAGTTAATCTATTTCAATTTGTTTGTCCATGATAAGTTATTTTGATTATCTGATTTTAGCTTTTAAAAGAGCCTTTATCTTTTTAAATCAAAAATATAACTCACCATTCATAGAGTATTCTGTCTGATATTAAAGTACTTTTTCAATATGCTCTTGTTTTCCAAATTTCTTTTAAAAAGCATTTCCAATTAGCCACTAAGTCAAGCTTTCAGAAAATACAAGTTTCATGTCTCAAAATGCTTATTTGATGCTGAAAATAAGCGACAGTTAGGCTTGGTTGTTTGGTTCTTCGTTTTGGTATAAGTGTTAATTAGTAAATTCTAGCTTATGGTTTGTCTTTTTGAGCTTATTCCTGTCCATGTTAACTTATTAGATTAGGCTTAAGTTTCTAGTAGTTCATATGACAAATGCAAAGACATGAATTAGTGACAGTTAAAAAGTGTCTCAAAAGGTATGAGAGGAAGGAGCACTTTATACTGCCAAGTGGAAGAATTAGTACTGCTGGGTATGAAGTTAGTACTGCCAGCTTTATACTTAGTACTGCTTATGAGTACTTAGTACTGTTCTTCATACATTAGTACTGTCAGTTGTATGTTTATACTGCCAATGGCAGTTAATACTGCTAGCCTTATCTTTGAAGGTTAGTGCTGCTGCTTATGTAAGTTAGTGCTGCCATGAAACGTTAATACTGCCAGTTCATGTTAGTGCTGCTATCACTAAGAGTTAATGCTGCCAGTTTATACTTAGTGCTGCTAGTATGATTAATACTACTAGTATATTTTTAATGCTGCCAGTATTAAGTTTCTGCTGCTGGGGTAAATTTTAGCAGTTACTACTGTTGGCCTTAAACCAAGGTTTGTGCTGCTCGTATGTTTAATACTGCCAATAGAAGAAGTTTTCTACTGTTGGTTACTACTGCTTGGTTTAAGGGGAAGGTAAAGTTTTGGTTTAAATGTTCTTAAACGTTTAAAAGGCTCATTTTTGAATTAATTATTTAATTGGTTACCAAGAGGATTATTTATCATCTATTTGAAGTTGAAGTGGAGTTTCACAGGTTTGTGTTCTTATCATATCTTAAAGTGGGTGTTACACTTTAAAGATAACTTGTTTGTGTTTTCAACGATGTGACGAAGACTTGACAAATCTAGCAAAGGTGTGTGAGTCACTTTGGTTATGTGTCTCATAGAAGATGAGGATAATTGTCAAGAGATTGCGGTCTCCTTATACATTTATTTTGGGTATACGTTCGAAGTCACATGGATAGTACAAGATATAAGACACAAGTTTGGGTTATTCTACTTCAGCATCAAGTTGGTAATACTTAGTTTTCTTTATCAGTAATCATTACATAGAGCCTACAGAATTGAAGATTCAAGAAATGGTTAACATATGGGTTTCAGGGGAAGCTTATTGTTAAAATGTTTAACCATTTACATGTGACATTGAGGTGAAGGTTTTACTACTGCTAGTCATTATTACTACTGCTATTGTGAGTTTCTACTACTCAAGTTCATTTTTCTTATTGTGCTTAATGGTGGGTAATTTGAGGAGTTAGAAGACTTGAATTGGAAGTGTGATATTGGTTTGTAGTGGTTAAGATCAAAGTTGCTTATATTCATATGTCCCCTATTGGATTATGACAAAAAGGGGAAGAAGATGTTAACAGGTACAAGCAACTAATAGATCCTTGGTGTGGCATGGTACAAAGGAAATCTACTTAAGGGGAAGATTTTGTTTCATTTAGGGAGATGATTACATCTCAACTTCAGGGGAAGCTTTGGCTTTATGATGAAGTTTGTACACGACTTTGTTTGTTTTGACATCATCAAATAGGGGAAGATTGTTAAGATTCTTGATTTGATGAGACAAAGTAAATAAAAGAATGAAACAAAAGGACTAAAAACGTCATTAAAGAATTCTCCAAGCTGATGGAGAATATGTAGATTCTGGAAGATCTCCTTAAGAAGATAAAGATAACATAAGATATTCTCTAAATATTTAAAAGATTTACTTGTCTAATGTTTATCTTCCTTTGTAAGTCTTGTTCTCTCCCTATATAAAGAGATCATAGACACATAGTTTTGTGTGCACAGAAAATGTAGTCGACTAGAGGTGTGTGTGTCTAGGCGTATGGTTCTTTGTAAACGCCTAGAGTGATAGTTTTGTGTAGCCTCAAGGATTTTTGATCCCTATTAGATAGTAACCGTTCTAGAATTGATCATCTAGAATTGAGGCTTGATGGAAACGTATGAATGAAAAACCTTGTTAAATAACATTATTGTTCTTTATATTCCGCTGTGCTTATTAATGTTATTTGTAAAACAAATCCTAGTTGAGTCTAAACGATCTCCACAGGTACTTATGATAGGTGGTGTAGGAATTGGTGTAGTTGATAGTGGTGTTGTAAGTGGTGGTGTTGTTGTAGTTGTTAGTGGAGAAATAACTTAGACTAGGACATCAAGTAATAAAGCTGAGAGGACAGATGGGATTTCCTGTTAGATTTGTACATCTAACAAAGAATTGATCTCTGCATCGGTAGTTTCCTTATTTGTACCAACAAGAGATACACCAGAGGAAAGATTGAGAAACTGATTACCATAATTTGATGAAAGAGAATGGCTTGAGCTTGATCTTGGAACTTCAGGCTTCTCCTTTTATGACCTAGTGACAAGAGTCCCTATTATGTCGTCATCGGCTTGATCTTTTTGATCTTGATCTTCATCATCATCTTGAGCCTCTTCAGCTTGCTCTTCATCACCTTGTTCTTCTGTCTTTTTAGCAACATTCTTTTCTATATCAGTCATTGCTAGATCTCCATTATCAGAATCTGTTCTTTTATCATCAGTTTCTTCAATGTCAATACTTCTATCATCATCTTCATCACCCTTTTCTACTTCATCACTTGTAGAAACCCATGGAATGTCATCTACATTCTCATCAGACTTGTCACTTTCTTCTTCAGAACCTCATTCAATCACGATATCATGTTTAGCTTTAGCTACAGAACCGGTTGTTGGTTCACCGGGAACCTATGGTGTAACACCAGCTCCTTCAGTTGAACCTCCAGACTATTGTAGTGTTCTGGTAGCTTCCCTGTTGGCTTTCTTGCTGGCTTTCATTGCTTTCTTTGTGTCAGCAGCAAATTGTTCTTCAACAGTCATAACTTGGATGCCTTTGGGTTTCTGAGGCTTAGAAGGTGGAGTTTTCTTTGAAACAGTTGGAGTGTCACTGATTGTTACTCCTCGCGGTCTTCTTCTACCAATGACCCTATGAGTCACCATCAGATTCTTCACCACGTGTAGCTTTTTCTGTTACAAGACGTACATGAGTGTCATGGACACGCCTTGTTTCATCAGCAATTTCAGCATCAGTTTTGTTGATAGACTTTCCTAGCTCAAAAGCAACATCTAGATCATCAATGATTATGTTTTCATCAATAGTGATTACGGTTTTCTTCTTTGTAGTGACTTCTTGGTGCTTCCCTTTTGAACATTTTCCTCTGGTTTTCTTTGGTAGTACCAAGCCTATGGAGTAGTCAATGAATGCCTTATAAGCTTTTGATTGTTTGATTGCATTAGTCAGCATCGTGTCTGGAATGGCTTTTCCATATTCTTAAGCTTCTTCTCCAATTCTAACAAACTTCGTTCGGCTTAGAACACCATCATCCTTGATTGTATAAAGACCAGAGGGTAGTGCTTTAGGAACAGATTTGTGAATAGCGAGGAAATGGTTGATGATGACTTTGGTGAATTTGGGATAAGGCATGATTTCATGTCTGCTTTTCTTCAACTGCCCGTTGTCAATTTGATATGAGAAATCCTCCTAAATTAACTCAGCAAAGTCAACATACTTCTTGTGAAACATACCCTATATTATTGTAACTCAAGATTGGCGAAGTTTCTCATTGCTAGTTGTCTTCCCTGAAAGGCACTTGTTGATGATGGATGCTAAGGTTTTCCAAGGTTGGTGCATATGATCAATGAACATTTGTGGCGGATGAGTCAATTATCCATTGTATTCGAGTCCAATGAGAAAGGTAAGCAATTCCTCTTTAGATGGAGGTACAATGAATTCTTTTCTTTGAACTCTTGGGCAAATGTCGAGAGCCTTGAGGAACACCTCAACATCAAATTGACACTTCTTGTTTGCCAGTTTAAACTCATAGAAATTGGTTTTCTGGATCTTGGTGACTATGAACCTGAATTGCTGCATGTAGATTTCTGGCGCATCAGCAGATGTCATCATCAAATAGGGGAAGATTGTTGGGATTCTTGATTTGATGAGACAAAATAAATAAAAGAATGAAACAAAAGGACTAAAAACGTCATTAAAGAATTCTACAAGCTGGTGGAGAATATGTAGATTCTGGAAGATCTCCTTAAGAAGATAAAGATAACAGAAGATATTCTCTAAATATTTAAAAGATTTACTTGTTATGTTTATAGTTCCATTTGTAAGTTCTTGATCTCTCCCTATATTAAGAGAATCATAGACACTATAGTTTAGAGTACACAAAAAATGTGTTCGATTAGTAAAGGTGTATGTGATGTTCTCAGGCGGGAGTTCTCTAAGTAGAAGCCTAAGAAGTTGTGTGTAGCCACCAAAGGATTTGGATCTTGTTAAAAAAAGGAAAAATTGTAACCGTTCTAGAATTGATCATCTAGAATTGGGGCTTGATGGAAACGTATGAATGAAAAACCTTGTTAAATAACATTATTGTTCTTTATATTTCGTTGTGCTTATTAATGTTATTTGTAAAACATATCCTAGTTGGGCTTAAACGATCTTCACATTTTGCTCCCGTGGCTAGACTTGAAGCTATTCGAATATTCCTCGCATATGCTGCTCACATGAATATGGTAGTGTACCAAATGGATGTCAAAACGACATTCTTGAACGGCATTCTGCGTGAAGAGGTTTGTGGATCAAGAAAATCCGAATCATATGTACAAGCTTAAGAAGGCTCTTTATAGGTTGAAACAAGCTCCTCGCGCGTGGTATGATCTATTGTCAAATTTTCTGCTCTCGCTAGAATTCTTCTTAGGAACGTTGATCCCACATTGTCTCACCGAAAAGGACAAGGCAAATATATTCTCCTTAGTTAACAAAAATATATGTTGATGATTATATCGTTGCAGTCTACGACTCCTGAATTAGTGTGACATTTTCAAAAATAATTGTGTTCATAAGTTTAAGATGTCAGCCATGATGGGAAAATTTTCATTTTTCTAGGGATTACAGATTTTTTAGAATCCCCAGAGGCCTCCGTTTATTAACAGTCAAATTATGCTCTTGAATCTTTAAAAATATGGTTGGGAATCTAGGTGACCCGGTGGATACTCCCATGGTGGAGAAATCCAAACTGGACGAAGATGGTTATGTTGCTTAATTAACTTACTATTTTCTATTAAAAACGGACTTAAATGACTATATAACGTACCCAAAATACATGTATTTGTTTGTTTTGCAATTGTATTGTGCAGGGGAAGGATATTCAAGAGTAGGGACAGAAAAAGAAAGCCAAAGTCAAACCAAGCCAAAGTCAAAAGTCAACCAATTGACGGAACAATACAACTTGAGGGACTAAATTGCCAAACTCTAAGATGTATTCACTAGAATATCAAGACAAGGACTGTAATTACAAATTGGGGCGTGAAAGAATACTTGAGGGGCCCATAGTTGCCAACTTACCCAAACATCCATTTTTCTCCGACCCAAACAAAAACGACAGGTACAACTAGGGGATGTCTTCACATTACTTGTTACCCTGCAACACCACTCAACACCCCCCCCACATGGATAATCATTTCAACTACTTCTACTATTCCCCACCTCCCCAGCTTGTATAATTGGCCATGTTGGCAATCCATCACATTCCCAAGTAATTTCGATGGCGTAGATGATTCAAAAAGAAGCAAAGAAGATTGATTGGCATGAGATTACTTTTATCTAGTTCCCTCACACAACAAAAAACCACCTAATGAAGCTCTCACAAAAGAAACACAAGCTGCAAGTCCAAGAGAAGAAGACTTCGGCTATAAATAGAGCCTTTTGTAAGCCTTTGAGGCAACTAGTTAATCTTAGAATATCTTAGCTTAATTTTTTAATATAACTTAGCTTATTTTCAGTTCTTTTTAAAGTCATTTACAGCTTTTACTTTCAGCTTTGTAACACTTTCAAGTTTCAATACAAATTTGAGGTTTTAAGTCAATTTACAATTCCAAGTGTTAAGTTTCTTAATTGTGTTGTTTTGTGTTCAAAAAGCTCTCAATACAGTTTATTTATTAAGCTGCTTTAATTAAGTAAATTTAAAAAGTTAAGTAGTTAAGAGAAAATCATAAAAATCACTCTCAAATACACCACAGCTTATTTTATGGATGATAAGCCAGTTCTGGATGGGATTATGGACTCAACTAGCTTGTTTTATAACTGTAGTGCTTGTAGAACTTTTCTTTTTGTTTTAAAAAACTAAAAAAAAAAAAAAAAACCTGGTTTTGAGCTAAGGTAACTGTAGTCTCTCTTTTTCTTATTTTTCTCATTTACTGTAGAACTGCTTATATAGTGCTTATTTGTTGCTTATATTTGCTTATTTATGCTTTATTATGATGTCTAGTGCTTATCTTGCTTAATTGTTAGCTTAAAAGTGATCTGTGCAAATTTCCTAGTTAGTACTGTTAGTTGTGAGTTAAAACTGTTAGATTGGTTTAGCTTATTTAAGTGCTTATTATTGATTGAAATCTGCTCTTAAGTGCCTTATTTTGTCATTTGATAATCTGTTTTTAACAAATTAGGATCAAATCAGCTTGAAATAAGATGACTTTTGAAAAACTTAAGAGGTATTTAGAACAGACAGTACTAACCCATAGTTAGTACTGCTAGTTCTCTTTTGGGGATTTTAAAGCTAGCGGTACTAACTCCAAGTTAGTACCGTTAGTACTGTTGTTTCATTTTTTATTTTATTTTTGCTTATTAGCTTATTACTTCGGCTTATTTAAGATTTGCTTAGCTTTTTAGAATAGATTAAGCCCATTTTCGTTTACTATCTTTAGTGGAGCTTATTTCAGTAGCTTATTTTAGGTCTAAAAGTGCTTATTTTCATTAAAATCCAAAAAATAGTAGTGTAGTCATTTGTGCTTATTGTGCTTATTTCAGTGGCTTATTTAAAAAGTGAATAGGGTGGGCGTTTCAATAAGGACTCTTAGTGAGCTTATTTCCAAAAGCCCATTTTCAGTTCTAGGTTATTTGTGATTTTAGCTTATTTTCATTTTGGCTTATTTAGGAAAAAAATTTAGTTTACTACTTTTTGATGCAAATTGAGTTAAGTTAAGTTGTGTTTGGTTGAAAAAACTTTTTGGAATCAGTTATGCCAAATATAGCTTTCTCAAAACATCGTCTGTTTGAATTTGAGCGTATTTGAGTTTGTAGTGTCCAAATACCAAAAACCAAAATGTTAGCTTATTTCTGGCAATCAGCAGCTAATGGGCTTTTTGGAGTTATAAAGGCTTATTTTCGCAAGGTTATGTTTTATTTAAAGTTGCTTAAAAACATGTTGTGAACAACTTTCGTGTTTTGCGTTTTGGCTAAAAACGACTTTTTAAAATCAGCACTTTTGGAGGACTTGGACTAAAATCGGGATTGGGGTTCAGGGTAGGAAAAAAAGAATTTATTTTGGTCTTTTGTCACAAATAGTCCCTGTCGTTAGTCCATTGTTAGTCCTTGTTAGTTTTAGTTTAACTATTAGTTAGGTTTAGTTTTAATTAGTTTAATTTAGCTTTTTTTTAACCATGTAGATTTAAATTTGGAGCTTTTAATTTTGTTAAATTTCTGCACTTTTTCTCCACTTAGTGTAATTTTTATAAAAATTTTAGGTTAATATTTTTAGCTCTAGGATTATTTTTATAGTTTTTAATCATTTAAATCTTAAAAAAATCATAAAAAATAAAATATTAATCAGAAAAATATAAACTTTTTTTTAAAATTTTCTTTTTTCATATATTTTGTAGGAAAAATGTTAAAAGTTTCGTAGGTTCATTTTTTTTTAAAAATTTACTTTTTGAAGAACGGGATTAGTTCCCGTTCTTGTCTTGACTCGTTTTTGGGTCAAACGACCTCCGTTTTTAGTCTAGTTTTTTTTAAACTTCGTTATTTGTCATTTAGAATCTATTTTAGCTTTTAAATTTGTTTTAGGGTTTAATTTGCAAAAATTTAGGTTTTTAGCCCTTGTTTTTCGCACCCGTTTTAGGTTTTAAGTTATTTAGCTTTCGTTTTTTTTTGGTTTTATTTAATCTTTTGGCTTATTTAACTTGTAGAAATAGAAAACCAAGCCTAGCCTTGTCATATTCAAACATCGTTTATCAATTCGTGATTCGATTTTCCATTCAAGCCTCGTTGGGACAATACGACCCGGAAACACTCTATACCACTTCCGGTTTCATTGATTTTGTGGATCCTGATCCTTGTTATGTATTTATATATGCTTATATTTATTTATATATAAAAAGGAGTAAGAATACGCGAACCAAAGATCCTGAAGGGAAAGCCGTTGACCCTACACACTATCGTGGAATGGTTGGCACCCTGATGTATCTTACAGCCAGTAGACCAGACCTAATATTTGTTGTATGCATGTGTGCACGATATCAGGCAAAGCCTGCCGAAAAGCACCTCCATGCTGTAAAAAGAATCTTTAAATACCTAAGAGGAACCGTTAATAGGGGACTCAGGTATGAAAAGGATTCTTCTATTTCTCTAACAACTTATGCAGACGCTGATCACGCGGGTTGCCAAGATACTAGACGAAGTACTTCTGGCAGTATGCAATTTTTAGGAGACAGACTTGTGAGCTGGTCATCAAAAAGGTAGAAAAGCGCTGCAATATCCAGTACGGAAGCTGAATACATCGCCCTATCTGGTTGTTGTGGTCAAGTCTTATGGATGAGATCACAACTTACCGACTACGGCCTCAGATTCAATAAAATTCCAATGTACTGTGATAATAAAAGCGCTATTGCCTTATGCTGCAACAATGTTCAACACTCCCGATCGAAGCATATTGACATAAGATTCCACTTCATCAAAGAGCAAGTTGAGAATGGAGTAGTAGAGCTTTACTTTGTCAACACGGAGTATCAGCTAGCGGACATCTTCACTAAACCACTTTGCAGAGAAAGAATTGAATTTCTAATCAACAAACTGAGAATGAGAAGTTTTTTGCCTGAGACGCTGAAATAGTTGGCAGATGAAGCTGAAGAATAGTGGTGGTACCTTTTCTGATATCCTGTATCATATGTATATATTAAATCAGAAAAACCAAAAAAAAAAGATTTTTCATTTCTATAAAAACTAAGAAAAAATAAAAAATGAGAAAAATATAAAAAGAGGTTTTCAATGGCATGTCTTTTGCAAATGATAATATTTACGTCCCTAGAAATGTCTTTTAATAAATACACGTAGACATAAATAAAGTTCATGCAAAAGTTCAAATATTTTCAAAACATGCCATATGGCTTACTATTACTTCTGATAGTAACCCACTTTTAACACTGAGGAAAACATGTCGTCAAAAAGACAGTTGTTCCTATCAACGAGAATTTATTCTCGGGCATGGTCTACTTTATGACCATGCAAAGGCTTGTGATTACTTTGCATCACAACCCGTGCTTCCTATATACCATAAGTGTACGTGTTAGTGCGCTTATGTGTTAAAAATAAGAGAAATCTTATTTTTATTGGTAAAAAGTTGTCTTCACAATGAATTAGTGTTTTCAGTAATCACAAAAAGATTTTCAAAGACAATTCGACCACTCAAACAATGACAACAACTCTTTAAATAGAAAACGGGTCATTATTTGAGGGGGAGAAAGCGTCATCAAATAGTCTTTTAAAACGGTCTTTCAAAATAAGTCACATAATAAACGAATAAAGTTTTTGATAATGACGGATAACAATTTAAAGGGGAGTTAAATTATATTAACTACAAGGGCTTTAGATGTCATTTGTTTAAAACTTTATGGACTTATTTGAAATATGAGACCTAGTGAGTATAGGCTTTAAACGACATTCGATCAATATTGCCAACACCTTATAGTTGTAAAAGACTTAGGATTGTTTGGAAATAATCAACTAGTTTTAATAGCCTTGAAGTTGATTCTCACGTGATAGATCTATGCTTATTTATTCTTCAAACAAGATCTCGAGTATGTGTGCATACAAGGTTTTGCTGATTTCGAGGTGTTGAAACTAGCAAAGGGGGAAGGAGTAGATGTATTCAGGATAGCCTTCTCTTGAACTTGTCTTCATGGTCAGCTTCTTTTTATTTTAGGCCTTCTTTTGATATTTTCGGGTGCTCTATTACAATCACATGGTGGAAGAGACATCTTATCATTTGTCAGTATGCATCATTTGAGTCCCCAGGGGGAAGTATTGGGAGAATATTTATTTAAAACGTGAGAAGACTTCTTTTTGATCCAATTAATGTTTTACCCGACCGGTCAATCTCTAAGCTTATTCTTAAAATGAGTAGAAATATTTGATAAAATAGTTATACATAGGGATTTAATTATATACATTCGGGACTTAGTTGACTTTGGTATTACAATTTATATCATAAATATCCTGAAGAGAGAAATGCGCTCATCCGGGACTTAATTGACTTTGGTGTTGTGGTATCAAATTCTTGAAAGGGTTAATTGTGTACTTCGGATATCTGGGCTTTATACATCAAGACTACTTGATGCGTCTTGCAATAAAGTTCTGAATCTACTCAAGAAAGGATTGCTGGTTTAGGGGGAAGCTAAGACAACATCAACACTGACATCACCAACCACACAAGCTCAAGTTACATTCGTATCTGAATCTGTTTCATACTTGAAGTTTGAAGCAAAGACTTTCGTAACTTGGAAAGAAAGTTGAAGCAATGTCGTAGAGTGCTTGGACAGAGAAAGATCAGATTGACAACTTCTTGAAAGAAAGAAGGTTAATGAGGAGCTTAGAAAAGTTCGTTGGTGGGAGATTGTACGAAGGAGACCTACGGCTGCTACAAAGGACCAAATGATTTCATCATATGATGTTCTCATCATTCAGGTCAAATCTTCGTATATAATAAACGTGTGAATATGTACGTAAGTAGTAAAAGACTTAGGCTTATGTGGTGTTCGAGTACGATGATTTTTCAAGAATTTTTCATAAAATTTAAAATCTTTCAAAAATTCGTACTCAACACTATATCATATCCCTCATACTTTGAGGGGGAGCATTTAAATGTTCCTAATAGTTTCTTGTGCAACATTTTGTCCCCGAACGTTTAATCAATTGATATCCAAAATATCAAGGGATTAACATTTTGGATAAGGGGAGAAAATGTGATTAAACTGAATCTAATTTGTACTGAAATGTGATCATATAAAATGGACTCAATGCACTCTACACTTAGCATGTACTACGATTGTGATGTACATGTTAAGGGGGAGCTTTTAGTGGTGATAAAAAACTTTCAAAATGTAAATCTTTTGATATTTATATCAAACACTTTGATTGAACTTTTTAATGATTTTGGAAGGATTGTGATGGAATACCCAAAAGACCAACCATGTACTTAAATTTATGGAGTTATAAGGTGGTTAGGCATAGGTATTCAAATCCCATGATCCAGCCAGAACCGGAGGGATCTACCCAGGGATATTCCACTAGATAGTGTAGAAGTCCTTAGGTATGATGAAAAAAGGAGAAAAGTGAGAATAAGGGAAGAGTGCAGACTAAGATGGAGCTAGTACTGGAATAAACCCAATAAGGTAATAGTCATGAAGTCTCGGTAAGCACTAAAGGGGTTAAAGAATGAAAAAGAATTGTAAGGATAAAGGGTGAAAAGAAAGAAGCCCTCCATACACTTAGGCAGAAACCGGGTCAATACATAATCTGTCGGAAACACTAAGTTGTTGTCTGACATTGAAGACAGTCATGGACCCAGTGACGCTATGCACAACCCTCCCTAGCCACTCAAGGTCTCTCAACAGACTCTTGTTTCATTTCTCATGGAGATTCACACATTTCTATCGATTTTCTCACTCCGAGTTAGTTGGTATTGAAAAGGTGGAAATCAACTCCTGCCTCTGATCACTAAAACTAAAAGTGCACTATCGAGTCTAGAGCCAAAAGAGATCATCCATAAATCTCATTAGGACACTTATCTATTATAAGCTGGTTTCTCACACACTGTGAAAATCAGTAATATCATTAGAGTCCTACGCATTATCCTTGTCAAGGAGATTCTTCAGAATTCTACCAGATCACAGGCAGTATTTATACTGATTAACGGGGAACCATGGTTACTGCAACCATATTCGACGAAGTGACAAAGACACTATCGTCCATATCTGTTGATTATCACTAACCTAAACTTGCAGGTATTCTCGACGGTTGCAGCAGCTGATCCCTAACGAGTCAAGATTCATAACCACATGCTCATACCCGACCGACAAATATAAAGACATCATGAAAGCTCAAGTACATGTTTCAAGACTTCCACTACTCTGATACCGTACGTCCTTCTCGAAGCGACGCAGTGTTAAAGTTAAAGAACTTCGAGAAAGATGCATCATTAAAGCTTTCAAGTTATCAAATCAAGAATGGTATGAGCATGTCGGTCCCATAGTCACAAGTTCACAAGATGGCAAAGTTTACAAGATGGCGATTATGCTTGGTTGATGATCTCAAGGTGTTTAAAATCACTCTTTCACATATAAGTCAAGATAAAGGAACAAGCTCGGGCCTAAAGTCAAAAGACACTACAACATATTCACAAGATGAAGTAAAAGAAAGAAATTTAAGTCTGCGAGCTCAAGAATGAAGACTCAGCATAATATGCTAGGTTTAAGTTTTTGTAAAATGGAGTGACCTCCCTTAGGGGGAGATTGTTAGGAACACGAAAAGTGTCGGTCACTTCCATGGATATCGGTAGATAGCTCGTTTAGTTATTTTTGAAACCTTAATAAGCCAAGTTAGGAAAAGCCCATGTAAGCCCATCCATGGCCGACCTAATTAGGGTATAAATACACCTCTCCATGCCTTGGAGAGGTGGTTGGTTGTTCATTCTTTCACACACATAATACAAGTTTCATTTCCATGTTTACTTTCTCTCTCTAAGTTCATCCAACCCACACTCTCTCTCCAGTTCTTGCACAATATTAAAGATTACTTGTATCCTTTAAATTCTAGTATTAATATTAGTATAATTTTCTTAGTTTTGAAAATAGTTTTTAAACCAAAAACATTAAAAGATAATCAAGCATTATACTTCAAAAACATAAACGTGGTTTTCAATTTAAATCTCGTTGGGACTTTGACACCCGGAAGATTAACTTTTACTTTTTCTAAAGTAAATTTTCATATCTAACACGATACTCTCTATACTATTACTATTTGGTATTATATATTATATATATTTTACTCAAATCATATGGCGATGGCGATCTTACCACCATAAAATTCATCCATGCGGAGGTGAAATGTTCCTCATCACCTATCTTTACCAGTAGTGATATTTGCCCCATTGGCCATATGATTTCTCCACTGAAACCAACGAGGGGTACTGTGGCCGAAACCATTTGGCTTTTTATTTTCGGACGGAGCCTGTTGAAGCAATGTTCATATAGAATTTCTGAGGATGACCCTCCATCTACATACATGCGGTGTATGAAGTGGCATCGCATCCCTGCCTCATTGATTATGGGACCTTCCGTTCTGTCCTCTCCCCTAAGGGTGGGAATGAAATTTCTGGATCTGAGGAGAAACTTTACGTGATCCTCTGCTTGGCTACCTTCTGCCACGGTTGGACCATCAGGATTGCCATAGCTTTGTCCTTGTCGGACGTCTCTTTTTTTGCCGATTTTGGCTGATCTTTTTCGCCTCCTTGCTTTATCTCCTTGATTAGGTGCGACAGCTTTCCGGCTTTGATCATTTCCTCAATTTGTCTTTTCAGATGCATGCACTCATCAGTGTTGTGCCCTACTTTCCCATGGAATTCGCAAAACTTGTTGCTGTTTCTTTTTTCTACAGGAGTCGTCATTGGTGGCGGAGCCTTGAACTTGCCTTTATCCTAAGCCAGAATTTCTCTTGGGGATTTTGTAAGAAGGGTAAACTTGTCACGCCTTTGTTTAGACCTTTGCTGGTTCCGAAAGTATCCCCTTCTGTCGAAATTCTGCTTTCTCCTAGATTTCTGCTGTTTCTACGTTAGAAGTGCTTTCTTTCGTGCTTGGTTGGAAGCTGCCCCTTCTCCCCTAAGGAATGCTGTGGTCACTCTCATCACTTTGTCCACCGACTTTGGGATGTTGTCATGTAGACGCTTAATGAGCCCAGGATTGGTAATTTCGTGCATGAATCCAAAGATTCTTATGCATTCTGGAGCCCCCTTAACATGTCTACTTTTAGTTTTAAACCTTTGCACAAAATCTTCCGTGGACTCCCCATCTCTCTGCTTTATATGATGGATTTCTACCGGATCTTTGATGCACTTTTTCCGTTGAAGGAAGTTTACTAGGAATGCCTTTTTCAAATCATCATAGCTGTCTATGGATTCCGGAGGTAGGTCGTCAAACCACACCCTAGCGGACCCAGTGAGTGTAGAGTTGAACATGTGACACCATGTTGGTATTGCCCATTGTTCCACCTTCGCAGCTGTTTGAACGATTTTCAGGTGATCTTCCGGATCATCGCTTCCATCATATGTTTTGACGTTATTTGGCATTCGGGTCTTTTTTAGAAGATCAAAGTAGCGGATGCGGGCCATGAATGGGTCTATTTCCTCACATACCCATGGCTGTAATAGATCATCATCCTCGATGTTTAACCTTTGTTTTTTTTTTGACATCTAGTGCCCCCCTCCGCTGCTTTCACTCTCGGAGAGTATTTCTGGCCTCCGGGAACATGTTCTCTCATGGTGAAGTTTTCTGGGAATGGATTCTGTTCTTTCTGAGTAGTAACTCTGGTAACGGCTTTCTGAGTGTGCGGACACACTATTTCCTTTATCTCCCAGCTTATTGAATACTCTTCTGTCCTTTCTTCCTTTTCCTTCCGGCATGTGTCTTGGTGACCGTGACCTATCACGTCTTATCCTTGAAAAGACGCTAGTACGCTCAGGACTTTTGGACATGCTACGAGAGCGTTCGGATCTTCGTCCTTTCTGTGCTCCCCTCTTATATTTGGCGTTCTGGACTCAGAATGTTGTGACACTTCTTGCCCTTTCGAGTTTCTTTTTGAGCATCCCTCGAAGTTAAGACGGGCTTTCACCTCCTTCAGCTTTTCCTGCTGCATCTTTTCCTGGTGGACTTTTTCAACTATTATTAGTAACAACTGGTGATGGTGTTTGTCGCAGTACTCCCGGAGGGCAGCGTCGAACGCGGGCCTATCTGAATTCCTTGAGGTTTGCCCTTTCCCTTTTCCCACTGTGTTTCGCATGGCGGACGTTGGTGGGGTGAGATTAAGCTCTGCTCGTTCACTCATGGTGAGTATTTTATGAAATGCTATTGTGTACTGGGTCTCACGGATGACGCCAACTTGTTAGTACAAAATATGTCACAGGATGTGAGTTGGGTTTGGATCGCTTGTTGGGCCGGACCTCCAAGCTCTCTTGAGGTTGGATCTCGTACTAAACCAAGTGATTGAGATAATTTCCTGCACAAATGAAAGTAAACCGTTAGCCTTACCGTAGGGACGGACCCCACGATTAGACTCCGGCGTAAGAGTAAGAAACCATGTTGTCAGAAGTATATGTGTGTATTGAGAGAAGTCAGAAAATTGTATTTTTTAGGTGTGTCAGATGACTCCTTTTATAGGGGTCTAGTACTAAGGTTTCCTAGTATTTCGCCTATAATCGTAACTGCCAGAGTGGGACCCTTTTCGGGCAAGGGTCCGCGGTAATCGTGTTCTGCGGATGCGGATTCCCTTCCGCGGACGCTAGTTGATCCGCGGAGGGCCTACGGAAGCGGCTTACAACCGATCCGCGTCCGTGTAGTTGTATCCGGGTCGTGCCAGTGTGATTTTGGGCTTAGCTTCGACCTGTCATGCTTGTTATTTGTTTGGTTGGGCTGAGGCCCATGTGTAATGGTACGGCCCAGGCCCAAAAGCCTGCCGTACCTCTTATACGTCATCAGTTAATGTGGTATTCAGCCACATTTCATTATACTTAAACTTTTCTGTGAGTAATACAATTTACCGGGGTAACCATTTAAAAAAAATTAGATTGTAAAAAATTAGAAAAATATTAGCTTGGATATGTGATTATGATTTTCTTTTCAAAATGACAATGGTATGAAAATGAATATATCATGAACTTATAGTATGCATGTCTCTTAAAAAATAACCATGTGAGAGATATGATTCAATTAATATTGCACGACAATTTTGAAAGACTAGCACCTATCTACATGCTTTTGGTTAGTATGTTATATAAGTAATAATTTATCAGTAAACATATAATGGTAATGGTTCAGTGAAGACAAAGTAAAATTGTGGTAACAACTTTTGATATTTTACTCCAAAGAGAATCATAATTATTCACTTAAACATGTGTGTAGAACATGCAGATTTCAAACAAGACTGTGCATTGGTGAGTCGATATGTTATCGTTACACATTATATGTTCAATGGATGAGTCGATATGTTATCGTTGCACGTTAGATGTCCTACGGATGAGTCGATATGTTATCATTATAACGATGACAGTCATATCAAAGGTAGCAAAACTACTTAGAAATCACCCATAAGTAGCTAG
>BQNB010111161.1:3535-22407 GCA_026074375.1 Tanacetum coccineum
TTCCAATTCTTTAACATTCAAATTCCTTAACATTCCAATTCCTCAAACACAATCCAATTCCAACAAAAACATTCTGCGAACCAAACGCACCCTAAGAACTTTATAATTTAAATCAAATTGCTCATTATAAATCTAAAACGCAATGATATAAAATTTGGGTTAGTAAAAATTGATCGATATACCCATCATTGTTTTACATAAGTTTAGTTTCCAAAACTATTTTTTTTCATAATATATAAAATATATTTCGCACTTTCCCTTCATCCTTTAAATCCTTTCCCCCAATTTTTTTAATATCCCGTCATCATCTTTTCCCCCAATTTTTTTGTATCCCGCCCTCATCTTTCCCCCCAAAGCAAACCCCTTCTCACTATTTATATGAGATCTGCTTCTTTTTTCCCTCATATTAATCTATCGACCTAACTACACCAACAAAAATAAGGTAAATCATCTTTCACATATATTTTACCCAGTAAAGAAAAACGTCAAGTGGGGTATTCGTATAATTTAGTAATTATTTATTTATTTTATTTTACCTTTTTAAATACATTTAATTAAAAAACTCTAAATATTCTCTTATTTGACCAAAGTTTATAAAAAATTCGTTATTAAACGTCTTTTCAAAAAATTAGTGTACAAAATTGCATGTGTCAAAAATATAATAAAAAAAACTTTTAGAAAAACGGGGTTATTAATCAAAAAAAGCTTAGGGGTTAAAACGAAAATTGGAACAAATAAAACCCCCCTTTGAAGACCATCTCTGAAAGTTGAACCCTAATCGACTAAATCAAATCAGATTTTTTTAGAGGTGTAAAAAATATTATTGTTTGATGTTTGTATGTCCTGCTTAAACATTTATCGACTCGGAGATTAGAAGGTAAGTATGGTCTCTGATTTCAAATTGAAGGTAAAAGTTTGATTTGTATTGTTTAGTATTCAATCATATTTAAATGGACTCATCAATGTTTATATTCAATTACTCGATGTTAAAGTTTGATTCAAATCGAATGTTAAAGTTTGAATTATAAGTGAATGTTTAATTTTTTTAATGTATTTTTTTGACTAACATATAATCATGCTTTTCAGGCTTGGAAGCGAAATTCACAAGACCTTTGCGGTAAGCATATGGATACCTTTGTGAAAAGCACAAGACTACTTTGCAGAGTAACCAAGGTATACTTTTTTTTGTCACAAAAAGATTACAAGTATTTTAATCGTTGGCCACTTGCCAAGTGGGAATAAGAATTTGGGAAGTAATGGTAAAATTTATTTTTGAAATCCCTTAAATAGGATCAGATTGGGGTTGCATCGCTTTGCTTTATGTTATAAAACAATATTTTTATGTATGAATCCAAAATTCATCTTTTATCTTTGATTTAGATATTCAGATCGACTCTTTGTGGATTTCCCTTGAACATTTTGCACTTTGTTTAAATAGATTTTAAAGATGCCAGTTGAAATTATCTTAAATGTGAAGCTAAGTTTGGAGTTGGTCAGTGGGATTTTTAACTAGACACAAAGAAAATGGTATCAAAGGTATTCTTTTGTTCTTCCCTCAAAGCCTTATAGCCTTAAAAAGTCAAAGTTGGCATATACTGGTCTTTTTCCCATCTAGATTTAAAATGACACATCCTACTCATAATTGCCAAGTGCTAGAGTTCATCACTTTTGTGTTCTTTAGTTCTATTAAGTAATAGTTGCAAAATACATAAAACTTAGAACCTACTCCATGCTTATGAATATATGACCTAATATGTTGTTGTTGATTTATTTGAAGCAGTGTATGTGATGCTTATAAAGGCCTAAAGGGTGATGAGCAGCGTATTGGGCCTCTATGTGCTCACAGTAAACATGAAATAGTTTTAATATCTGGTGATCCTATAAATTTATCTTGAATGTATGAAAAGGTTGGGTAGTAAGAGACATTTTATAAAAATAACAATAAGTGGGAATTTTGGTGCTTAATTTTCTTCCCACCAAAACATATTAAAACACCCACACACACTAACGGACCCAAAACGCTCAGACACCGAACCTCTTCAATCTTTGACTTTTACCGTCATCGTTGTGTCTTTCAGTTTTCCAGCGAACGTTGCACCGCTGTCTTCACGGCTTCATCGATTGATATAACTCGGTCTTATTTAGGTCAGGTAATCAAATCAAATTGATAATAGAACAAAGTATAAGTGTTAACATATTACGACCAAGATTACAATATATATGGCTTCCTTAACATAATGTTTTGGTTCATTACTTATGTTTTATCTTCATATATTTCTTATTGTAGAAAACTAGAAAATAGTTATATTTTTTTTCTTGATGACCATTAGGCCAACCTGAAAACTAATACGTATTCAGCATAGGAGGCCTGTAAATGTTCTGGCTTATCCAAGATTAGAGGTTCTTAGCGATGTAATGAGATTGCTTATTGAAACTGTTTTTATGCTTATTGTGTTTTGGTGACTATTACAGGGATTTAAAGTTTTACATTTGTATCTTGATTATAGGTATGAGTAATTTTTTATTTTGATTTGTTATGTAATTCAAATTTGTCTAATATCATATCAAGGTTGCATTGACATGACGAGTAGGCGGAATCTGCTTAGGGACTTGGTCTTACATCCTTAATAATCACTCAACCTTCAGCTTTTAATGATTCAAAAGTGGGTATGACCTTCATGATATGTTGCAAATTACCTTAAGTTGGGGGAGTAATGGGCTGCATCCAGTGGTGTTTGGCATTGCCTTTTTAAATGTTTGTCTTATTATTTAGGGGTCAGAAAAACTGCAATAAAACTGTAGATTAGATCAGTAGAGAATGCTTGGTTGATGAAATCCCACTTTTTTTAAATGTTACACGACATTACCAAAACAAATATTAGGAGGTTGTATCAAACGTAACAAAAAGTGGGATTTCACCAAACAACCACTCTGCAAGATTTAGAAAATATTCAAAACTTTTTGCAAGATTTATGTAAATAAAAAAAGGCTAATATGTCTTTGCATTCCCTACACAAACTTCACCACTTCTATCGTAAGCTTCACTCAATAACAGGAGTGTTCCAGGAAGCACAATATTCGGTGTCACTTCAATATCATCATTTTCTTCTTTAACTTTAATCTGTTTCTTAACTAAAGCTGTTTGCTTTAAAACAACATCATAAACCAATTGCAAAGAAGCAGTTTTGTAGTGTTTGGGATTTATTTGCAAGTGAAATAATGAATTATGTATGTGCTTATATAACAATTTATATGTATTGTAGTTAGGTTAAGTAGTAAGGAGTGGTAATAAGCAGTTTTGTGGGTGTTTCGGATTGATTAGCAAGTAAAATGAGTTGTTTGAGTATGCATATGCATGAATTTAAGCAGTTTTTGGTTAAAATATTTCAAGATTCGTATAGAGAGTATGATTATAACGATTTCTGACTTTTCTTTAGGGAGTATTATGAGCAGTCGAGGAAGTGTTCCAGCGAAAGAAGCATCTCCAAAAACATACAATTGGGGCACAACTATGCTAGAGTTTTGTATATTCTCCTTGATTTGTGAGTCATGGTTTGAGCACGTCTTGTGTGGTTTGGTTACATGTTCTAGCCTTGCCGGATCCTCTCCAATGCCAAAGTTCCACATTCTAAACTTATTGACTAAAGACCCCCGCTAATGCTTTGCTTAGAACTTGGTTACATGGTGTGTAAGTTAAATAGAATTTGACCTTAGTTTCATTAAATTTTTCACTATATTCCCCTTTAGCAACTGTGAAAAATAAAATTTTCTTATGTATACGCCTATAAAGTTCTATCAGTTCATAGCACGTATACTCATACATTATTATCGATAGATGCATTTATTTTATCTAAGAATGGCAATCATAATGAAAAGTGTATCTCTACAACTGCAGGATTGCTTCTATAATTTCAAAGATGGGATTTGTATTCTTGGAGCAGGGATTCTCGACATTGTCGGTTCATGTATGCATCTCAATCAGTATATGCTGTAGTGCTACAGGCTTTGTCTACCAGGTCAGTCAAATTCATGAAACATTACACTATCACTGTTATTTATTGGCGGTGACAAATGAGCAAGTTATATAAAGGTGTAAAATGCATTAGAAGGCATTAATGCAATCCTATAGTGTTAGCAGAAGGTATTAGACTTGAAACCCAAAAACGCAGGTATGCATGTAGTGGATTGGAAGCCATCCAGGATGTGAAAAGGAAAAAATAAAAGTTGAATTGACGGCTGCGGAAAATGAGGAAGAAGAGCTGCAAGATTGCAGACACTATGATGGATTCGGCTGCTAAAAAACAAGCCTTATCAGCTACATCTGGTGTTGCAACTAGGATAGTCAGCGAAAGGTAAATCCCCATTACTATAGTTCTATACCTTCTAAAAAAGACAAAAAAATACAGTATGGCATGATATATTTCATTTTCGTTGGTTTACTTTTTTGAAAACAAGTTTGGTAGCCATGCTTCGCATATGTTGTAGCTATTATCTAAAAATTAGTATGTACCTTTTCTTTTTAACTGATTTGTAACTTTAGTTGTCCTTAGGTAAAAAAAGATAGAAGTAATTTACAGCCTTTGGTCCTATATGTTTTTCACTAGATTATCTACTACTATTTGAAAAACACAATGCCAAATCCTTCAAAATATAATGTTAATGCCTTTTTATATCACATCGTGTATGTAATAAAATAGTCTATGCTGGAATATGTTTGTAAATTTTTTGCCAAGTAAATACATTTTATAAGCTGAAATCAAAAATAACAAAATCACGAGTTTAGGTTTGATAAAAACCAAAAAACTTCTTTTGTTTGTAGGTTTGAGAATAAAAATTACTGCTCTTCAATAAATTACCCTAGACAAAGCTAAACTAAATATACAAGTTAAGATAGTATGAGTGTGGTCTGTTGATTTTGTATGCAAGTAGGAAACCAATACCATGGTCAACCTTTTGAATGCATTACAAAAGGAACAAATCACTGCATTTCGTTTTGATTTTGCTGGAAACGGGTAAGTTTGTGTACTGAATATTAAGGGGGTCTTTGGATGTGCGAATACTCTTATTATTGTGATATGAAGTCACAAATATGAGTATTCGGCTAACCTCTAAAAAAAACTCACTCATAAACCCCCTCAAACAAAGACATTTTTCCCATTATACTAAAACCATGTCAGGTTACACGGTTGTCTTGGTTGCCATAGCAGAAAAAACATCATGGTCAAACTTACACAAAACTATCCAACAAATCATGTTTTTGACATGGTATCATGTATGTAACACGTACCTTAAATCTAAATTTCTGAAACTGTGTTGTGTATCTCTTCAATGTTGTAAAACGTATCTATGTGCGACAAATAGTGCCCAGGTCAAAACAGGCTTGCTTTGGGACGACAGAATGCTGCAATGGAATGGCGGGCTAATTTATTGAACCGGAAGGAATATGCAGATAAATGGGCAAAGGAATTAGAGCAGCGGGCTGATGCACTGCAACAGGCTAATGCATTGCGGCGTCGGGCTGAAGCATTAGGACAAAGGGCTAACAAACTTCTACAAAAGGTATGGAACTTCAAGATGCGTAGCCTTTGGATCAAGTAAGTAAGTAACTGGGTCGCAATTTCCATCTTAAAAAACGTAATAGCTTCGTCTTAACCTGTAAACGTTCATGAATGGCTTTTTGATCCCTAATTTGTTTGCATGCAGCATTTTGAGGACTTGGTAATTGGATGTTTTTGTGATAATGCACGTGGTATTCTGACAACATGCAAAGCTTATACAAAAGGCGTTCAAGTCGGGTGTGCTATTGATTCAGGAGAAGAGGTTGGTTCACGATGGTTCAAGAGCAATGTGGAAGGGTAAATGAAGACTCTTATAAGAGCATTCAACGAAATATGGGCTCAAAAGATATGGGTTTTTTAATCAGCAAAAAGAAATGTGAATTTTTCTCATAATCATGTAAATAACAGCGGAAACATGCCCCTTTAGACTTTTTTAGTGTTGTGGTAAGGTCTAACTTTAGGAAACCGAAGTTCTAAGTTGTGGGCTGAAGCTGTCTTTTGAAATTATTTGCTTAAAATAGTGTTTGGCTTTTGAAAGTCAATAAAACCAAGTCTTGCTTTATTGTCTTTATGGAAATTGATAACTTAGAAGATTTGGAAATTAACAAGTTTCTTTTGAAAGTTCTTGCAACTTTTTGACTTCTTAAGCAGGTGATGATAAAATATACTTAAATTGCACACGGAATATTGAGAATGTGCATCCTACATTGTGGTGTAATAGTTTGTTCTTGAATATATCCAATATATATACATATACTACAACCACGACAACAATACCCCGAGGGTGGGTTACGGGTTGAAAGACTCCGGTAAACACTAACTACATTAAGAAAGTTGTATCAAGAATACCCAACCCACGGTTTGGTTTGATATTGACAAGTGCAAAAAGTTGTACACAAATTGTACTTAAATAGTTAAGTTTGAGGAAACTACAACTTCCAGTTTGGCAAGACGTATTTTTCAGTAAAAATTCAAGAAAGTCAACCTTAATGGCTACCTAAAATGACACATAATTAAGTATAATATTAAAGTATACATTACAACTTATAATAATAACAAATTATCATATAATAAAAAAATCACTACCATAATTTTTGTTTCTTATGGCACAATGAGGTAACGACTTAACTCATTACCAAATTTTATTTTTCTTTCAATTTTATGTGAGTTACTAAGATGCTCTTCTTTTTAGCTAATGATATTATTGTTGTTGTGTCAAGTGAGAGTTAACACGTTACTATAGACCATCCATGCAACCATGTTTATTGCAAAGAAGAAGATACCCACCAACTGATTCATAGTTTCACAATCTTTGGGCTATGGAAAGTAAAACCATAAGATTTCTAAATGTCATGGTTAAATAGTTTATCTATCATGATAGAGTTAGAAGTGCCACATCAAACAACTAACTCCAATAAAACCACAAACAACAACCTCCGTCCCACATTAAGTGTCCACTTGACTTTTTCAAAGTTTTTTTTTTTCAACTTTGACCTTAATGATTTCTTCTTATGTTATATGATACTTGATGCAAGATATATGAATGGATAGAGTTTTGAATATATTTTTCGTTGGTATAATTTTCGTTCAATATTATATAACACAAACAAAAATATTTATGGTCAAAGTTGATGAAAAAAGACTTAAAAGATTCCATTGTGAACACTTAATATGGGACGGATGGAGTAATATATAATGGATGACTAAGATGGAGATCATTTAAACATATTTAACATACATTACAAAAAGATCAAAACCAACACACAAGTACACACCATGCTTACTATAGTAGTATATACAAATGTTAGTGGACAGCTTCAAAACCGTACAATATTAAGAAATATATGAATGATTGACTGACACAATCACAAGCTCTTATCCGAATCCTTTTTGAATGAAACATATAACTACACTTAGGCTCTGTTCTCAAGTTTTACTATACGGAAGAAAATGAAAGAAAGTGGAGGATAATGAAAAATAATGGTGTTCTCAAGATTTGTGTAGAGATGAAAGCAAGGAGGAAGTAAAGAAAATGGAGATAATCTAATGAATTTTGCATCCAAAAGTTTCATCCCATTTATGGAACGTAATGGAAGTAAAGTTGGTTTTGTTTGATGAATAGACCAAAATGTCCTTACTTTACCTTTATGTTTATTTCAACAATCAAAGATATCCGCGCGTTGCTGCGGGCGTTAATTTTTCGCGCGTTGTTGCAGGGCGTTAAATTTATTTATTTATTTTTTTTAATTGTTTAATTTTTTTTTCGCGCGTTTTTTTATGTTTTATAGTGTAAGTTTATTTTTTCCTGCAGGTTACTGCGGTGCGTTAATTTTTCGCGCGTTGTTACGTGTCATTAATTCTTTTTTTTTCCCTTTAATTTTGTGTGAGTTTATTTTGTCGGTCTCATATTTAATAGTACGGGTTTACTTTTTCAGTATCGTGTTTAGTAGTTTTTTTTATGGTCTTACGCGTTGTTGCGTGGCGTTAAAATTTTATTTTTTTATTATTTTATTATTTTTTATTTTTTTAATCTCATGGTGTAAATTGACACTGTTTAAGTCAATTCGGAAATGTTACTGCGGGTATTTTTTTATCTGAATGCGTCGGTACTTTTGTAACATTTTTTTCCTCCTTATTTTGTGCCAACAAATTAAAAAAAAAAAAAAAAACTAATTGGGCCGGCCCAAATTTTTGGGCTTATTTTTGGCCCAGCACTGTAGCAAGAAATTTTTTTTTTCTCATGGTGTAAAATGACACTGTTTATGTCAATTCGGAAATGTTACCGCGGGTATTTTTTTATCTGAATGTGTCGGTACTTTTGTAACATTTTTTTCCTCCCTATTTTGTGCCAATAATTTAAAAAAAAAAAAAACTAATTGGGCCGGCCTGAATTTTTTGGCTAAATTTTTTGGATTTCTTTTTGGCCCAGCACTGTAGCTACAGTGCTTAAAATGAATAGTAACTCAAATCAAGTAAAACGTTGTTGTGTGTCATTAATTCTTTTTTTTCTTTTTAATTTTGTGCGAGTTTATTTTGTCGGTCTCATATTTAATAGTGCGGGTTTACTTTTTCAGTATCGTGTTTAGTAGTTTTTTTTTATGGTCTTACGCGTTGTTGCGTGGCGTTAAAATTTTATTTTATTTATTTATTTTTTTTTTTTTCGAATTTATTTTTTTGGTCTCATGGTGTAAAATGACACTGTTTAAGTCAATTCGGAAATGTTACCGCGGGTATTTTTTTATCTGAATGCGTCGGTACTTTTGTAACATTTTTTCCTCCCTATTTTGAGCCAATAAATTAAAAAAAAAACTAATTGGGCCTGCCTAAATTTTTGGGCTTCTTTTTGGCCCAGCACTGTAGCTACAGTGTTTAAAATAAATAGTAACTCAAATCAAAAAACGCCGTCGTTTTACTTGACAAATGTGCAGGATAAGAATGTATGTCAAGTTAAAGATTGATTCCTAACTTTTTGTTTAGTTGATTGTAACCACTTAGTAATTATGGTCCGACAAAAACAAATGCTCGTGGTTTAATAGTTTAAAAGTTATCGTACAAAAATGCAATACGTGTAATGTGTAGTTAGGTTTTGTTTGTTTATTAAGAGATTTTGAATCTGAATCTGATTCGCACATCTTAATTTGAATATTCGGTAGAAAAGTTTGAATCTGATTTCCATCTAAATCTGAATAAGTAGTTGAGAAATCTGAATCTGAATGAAATAAAACTGTTTGTTTTGGTAAAAATGTTTAGATGTGGTAAACTATAATTTTTACAATTTAAATATAAAACGATTGAATTCGCAGAAAAAATAAACTTCATTAAATAAAAAAACAACTTTTATAATATGATCAATTTAAAATTTGAATTGAGCTTCTTAAAGCGATTAACTAAATGAGTCGAGTTAGAATTGAGATGTATGAGTCCGAAACCGTACCCTTCAATTTGAACAAATTATAAGTTGACACATATCATCTTATACACTTATTATCTAATAAAACATATGCAATAATTTTATTTAATACTTTTAATACAAAAGACAAAGATGAAACAAGAAAAAAAAATCAAGAAATAATAATAAAAAAAATCATAACAAAGTAGAAAAAAATAAAAAAAAAAGTAAGAAAAAAAGACATTAAGAGGTGTTAAGACACCCCCTCCACATCTAGTTCAGTAAGAGGTTTATGCCTCTTACTGCCTCTTAATGATCAGAAAAAAAACAAACGCTCTTAACACTGCTTGCCTCTTACTGCCTCTGAATGACTTGAAAAAAAATAAACAGTCTTAATGACCCAAATGTCTGACCGCGTCTGAATGAGTTAGATTAAGATGCTATTAAGAGGCATTTCTGAAAAAACAAACACCACCTTTGTTTCTAATCTCTTGTAGTTGAGGTTAATTTATGGCAGTAATTCAGTCATTATTTACAAGCGCTGTTTAATACCAAATCAATTTGGACAACCTCTTTTTTTTTAGAACGGCAACTATTATAAAACCAACTAGGTTCTCTTTTAATTATTTTTTCGTTAAGATTTCAAAATAACAGATTGTTATTATACTATATATCTTAAAAACGCCATGATGTTACCCCGTGTCCTTAAAGGCTCTAGTAGTGTTTATTTCTAATACATTCCACGAACCATTCAATTCATTCATTCTTTCTCCTCTCACATTGAAACACACACACTCTAACAAAAGAATGTAAATGATTTTTGGGGCTGTTTCGTCTTCATACATGATTGCCAATAGTTGTGTGGAAGGCATCAACCCTTTATATTTGAGGGGTTTTGAATAGATTTTGGTTTTGCATAAATGGTTGAGCATCTGAAAGCAGGCTTTCATTCCCAAGGTGGAATTATTTTTACTCGATATATTCCTAATTCCACTTTTTTGATTGTTTCTTTTTTATTCTGTTTGTTAGGGGTTGTGGACGGATGTTGATAATTGCTTATTAATTTCTCAATAAATATGGGGTGTATGGGATTTCTTATGAATTATGCTTCTTTAAACTGTGTAACTAAAAAGAATGCAAAAATATTTATTTGCCGGCTTGATTTGTGTTGTTGGTGTGCTAGAATTATCTGAATTGAGTCACATATTCATAGTGAAGGTCATTCTGTATTAATTTTTGGCTTCTACGTATGCTAGTTCATAGATGTTGTTATTTTGTAGAGCTCGCAGTTACAACTTAGGTGATGGATCATTGAATAACTGTTAGTAATTTCGGCTAACGTTTACTTCACGGGTAAGCCAATACGCGACTTGCCATTTGTTTTTTGCTGTAATCACTACATTTGAGGTCTATGTCTGTTTATTTTCAACTAAACATTTAAAAGTTTTTGTAGACTTTTCTGTGGACCGGTCAACTGATTGTGCTATCATAGTGGCATTGTTAGAGGGTCATCAAATATCTACGGCGTTTTATTACTAGTATTTTTGTCATATTTTTTTCTAACCTTTCTGTGTTTTTCATCCATATGTTCAGAGACAGAATCGACCGTATTTGGATCTTCTTTAAGACATGCCAATATGTATATTTTATTGTGCAGGAACCGAGCCACTGGAAATCTTTATGGTTAAACGGTTGTTGAAGTGTGTGGGAAGAATCCAATCCAACTTTTAGTAAAAGCTAAAGTCGCTATGTATTCCAATTTTGTTTTAAAACAAACGGTGGATGGAGACTGTTGGTTTGGCAAGTTTCCGCGGGGAGAAAGTTTGTGGTCAGTGGTACGAATACACCATTACGTGATGAAAATAGAAGATTAGTTGGTGAGATATGTATATCGAGTGATGGCTGTCCTTATGGTTGCGGTAAAACAAATTTAATATACTTATATAGTATTATTCTTGTAAGAATTTCTTTCCAAAATACTTCTCAACCAAGAGAAATATAAGGTAAAAATCTCACAAAATAAAACACAATTCGTATATTTTTATCCGGGAAGTATTTTTTTTCTCGGGTCGTGTCCCAACGAAATCGTGAATTGAGAATTTAAAAGTAATTCGGATTCGAGTTTAGAATAGTAAAGGATATTTGATTTGTTGATTACACTACAAATTTAATAGCAAGAATTGAAAAACAATTAATAAGCACGAAAATTAAATGCACAAAACGTATTAAACGCGGGCTAAAACTGAGATTTAAAATCTAAAACACGACTTTTAACAAATTTAATACCTAAAAATTACAAATTGAAAATGAAAATTTTAGGAAAAAGAATTAGAATTTTTTATGTATTTTTGAATTTTTTATGAATTTTCTAAAATTTAATGATTTATCAAAAATAAACTTTTTCTAAAAATTAACACTAAAATTTTTGTTTTATTTTTCAAAAATACTAGATTTAAAATGAAAATTATTGCAAAAAGAATTACAATTTTTCAACTATTTTTCTATTTTTTATGATTTATCTAAGAAAAAGTAATCACTAAAATCTATTTAAATTTCTAGAAAATTCAACTTTAATTGGAAAAATATAAAAAAATGGTTTTAAAATACTAGACTAGTGCAGAAATCAAATAGGACAAAAAGCCCTAATTTTTATAACCCAATTAAACCCTAATTTTATCAATTAAACTATAAACCCTAACTTTAATAAAACTAAAAACAAAAATATTAAACTTTTTTATTTAACTAGGAAAGACAGGGTAAAAAGTGCAAGAAATGAAAGTATAGGGTAGGCGGGCTAACTTGGGAAAATTTACACTATAGTTAAAACAGTTAACCTTAAACTATTAGACAAATGAAAGGAAATGGGAAAATACCCCTTACGATTCTCAGCTTATTTTAGCTTATGAAAAATTCGAGAATTAGCAAATAAACTTAAACTACAAAGTTGTAGACTTGCTTATTCCTAACAAACTTTAACAAAGTTCATTTGGTCTTTTCAACAACACAATATGCTACTAAAATTAGCTTCAACCTAAAGCTGTTCACAGAAAGTATGCTTTTGACTAATTTTTGGATTTTTGCTTATATTAAGCTTAATACTTGATAAAACTTGAAACTAAAAGATGCTTATTCTAGATTAAGATGTGTATTAAGGGATTCTAAACTAATATTAGCCTGTGTTGAACAAATTTAAAAAGAAAATGAAGCTGAAAAATAGCAAAGTTCTAATGAAACTGTTTTTTAGCTTTTTAAAAGTAAACTAAAGAGCTTATTTTTGGACCTTAGGTGCTGAGATTTTGGGAATAAGCTAAGCTATCTTACTCTAATCAACCTAGGTAAAAGGATTTGTAAGACTCTAAAAGGAAATGAGAAAATTCAAAGTGAAAAATGGCAAAAAGTATGCTAAAATGAGATGCACTTGCTGGTGCAATTGGTGTTGCTGGTGCACTTGGCTATGAACAAAGATTCAGGTTAAAATGTTTTTAGAACTAATACCTCACTAAGTGAATCTAAATGATCACAGCACAACCTTAAACTCTAAAATGCTCTTTAAGAATCCTAAAATTTAAGATTTACACAGTTTGAAAATGTGCCCTGGTGCAAAATTAAGCTTATTAAGCTCAAAATTTTGTAAATCAAATAACTAGCTTTTAAAAACTGTTTTAAACTTGATATTAAAGCCTAACTCAACTTAATGAAAAGTTTTGATAGAGTGTAGTTGACTTTAAGAGTCAACTACAGCCAAATCCAAACACTCCCTTAAACTAAAACTGTCAAACTCATTTTCACTTCAAATCTATTTAACACTAAAACTTTTAAAACACTTTATCTACTCTTGCTAAAAAATTACCTAATAAGCTTTATAAGCCTAAAAAAACCTAAAACTTATTAGTGAGGACTTAAGCATATGTTCTCTACCTCTAGACTTAATACACTAATATTTCAGTTTTACAAGAGAAACTAGGCTCACACAATTTTAATCCAATTAACACTGAAAACAGATAGAGCTTGAACATAAACAAACATGTTTGACAAAAATTAAACAAAGATGAATAGAAATAAGCAAATGATTTTAAGCTAAAAAAAAATAAGCTAAATTGAAACTTAAGAAATTTAAACCTGAAATTGTTGTTGTCTCAGCACCAAAGTCACTCTAGTTGAGTGAGTGACTTTAAAAGCTTATACCTACTGGCACCTTGCCTCTAAACCTTTATAAGCTAAATCTTAGCTTATTTCTCCCTTGTTGCTTGAAAATGACCTCAAATTCTTAAGTGATCATACTTTTTGATTATAAATGATTAGAATGATGGAATAAGTGCTTAAAAACAAAGTTTAACTACAATTGAGCTTTTTAAAAGCAATAAGCTCAAACGAGCTTATTTAGAGCTTATTTGATGAATTCAACTTATACTTGAAAACAAATGATGAAGAAACATGTAAACTGAGCTATATTACTGAATTAAAAGAAGTACAAGCTTAAGAGAAGAGTTTACAAGAGCTTAAAAGCTTAATTGCTTAAAGTAAAATTTAAATTGCTTAAAAATGGAAAATTACAAAGTAAAGTTTTTAAAACTAAAACAACAACTGAAAAAATGATGTCCTAGCCTTCTATTTATAGAGGAGTAGTGAAGAGGAGGAAGAATTCCAG
This sequence comes from Tanacetum coccineum, assembly GCA_026074375.1. Taxonomy (NCBI): domain Eukaryota; kingdom Viridiplantae; phylum Streptophyta; class Magnoliopsida; order Asterales; family Asteraceae; genus Tanacetum; species Tanacetum coccineum. The sequence goes on from BQNB010111161.1 coordinate 17,631, forward strand.
AATGATCCTTTAAATCTCATCCGTTTGATCATTTTAATTTGATTGTGGCCGTTTGATGTGTTTAGTGAGGTGGCCTGGCCAATGAGCTGCTGCCACGTGTTGGTTGTTGATTGGGGAGAGATGTATTAACGAATTTGATTGTTAAAAAGGAGCGGGGTATGGGAAAATTTGGAGTTGGGTTGTATAAAGTTTTGGCGGGAAATGTTGTTAGGGTAGTTAGTTTGTTGCGAGAAAGGCGGTGAGTTGTTTGAAACTTTGAGATATTGGCAGAACTCGTCCTTGTCTTTCACCGCCCAAGTTGTAGTGTAAAATAGGAGTTTGAAAATGGCAGAATCAGTCCTTGTGTTCTTTATTTCTTTTTCTCCCTTTATAAAACAACTTTCTACTATTTCCAACTTTGGCCCTTAAACTTCAAAACTCCAAGTAAGCCCTTGAGACTTTGAAAACTTGACAACTTTGGCCCTTTGACTTGTAGTTTGACTTTTGACTTCCTTTATTTCTTTCTTTGACTGTGTCGGGCTGATCCGGCTGTGATCTCTGGCTGAATTCTCACTCTTGCTCTTGACTCTTTGTCTTTTTCCCGTTTCTTGTCGGTTTTTGATCGTTTTTGCTTCTTTTTGTCTTTTCAATCCTTTCCTGCACAATTGGACATAAAAGCACACATTTTCTATTCTTTTGGCATTTTATTGCTTTCGATTGGGCAAATCACGGGTAATTTAGCTATACAATTATGCCTAATTATCAAAATTACCCAAAAATATTGGAATTGCGTGTCCTCACGCATGTTTGAAGTGTATACTTTAGTAAAAATAACAAAGTTTCATTATTCCCCTTGATATTCTTTTATGGAATTACTCTTTTAAAACCAATTTCACTTTCTACATTTAATCTCATGGAACACGGTTTAAATGGAAAATCATTGCAACTGGCAACTTTTAGGCTCACGAAAATAGGCTACTCCGATTAATAGAGCACTAAAGAGGTAAATTCGTAATCTGACTTTTCACTTAGGACTAAACGCAAAGCTAATTAAACCAAGATCATTGTCTCAATATAAGTCCAAATGGATTAGCTCTATATCCTTATAAAACTTGTGAACTTTTTCACTCCGGAATAAATTAGTTAAGATGTGTGCACTTCTTTTTATCTATCCATAGATCAATTTATCTTCATAGTTGAAATTCATTCCCCCCCACCCCCCCATGCTTTTACAAATAAGCCTTGTGAGCTCAAATGTTAATAACATAGATAAACCTCGACTCAAAGCTAAAAGAGATTCGGAAACAAAACTTATAAATTGATTTGAGAAAATGAAATTTTTAACCATTCTTTTATTTTCCTGTACTATAATTATTTATTATTTTTATTTTGTATTATTATTTTTTTTTTTTTTGCAATAGGAATGTTGTTCTTAGTTCGAACCCCTACTTAGGCCTTTCTCCCTATATAGGATTCATCGCAACAAACAACCGGTGTTTTAGTTCGAACACCATCCGCTGCTAACGTTTAGTGGGTTATCGCGGACAAACACCTTTTCTACAATGCTTTGAATCTAAAGTCCCTTAGTTGCTTCATCACCTAGGCAGCGCTCCCTAGTGATGAATGCATACCGAACCTTGATCCTTACAGTACAGAGGTTATAATCCTTAGTTGCGTCCCCATCCGAGTCTTTCTTCAACTGGACTACGCCTACGATATTCAAAAAATACATTATAGCTTTTGTTTATTCGATTTTTTCGATGCTTCACTTGGCACGAAAAATAATGCATTTTGCTTTTGTAATGTATCTTGGCTTTCTTTTTATCAATTATCTTTTTTATGAATGGAAAAATTCATTTTAGGAATCAACTTATAATTTGAAAACCAAAAAACCTTTCTTTACATAATTAAAATGATTTCTTTTTCAAAATGTAAGAATTTTTCTAAAGACATTGGTTTGACTTAGCTAAATAAAAACGAGCAAGTATGATTAAGTTTGTTAAGAGCTTATGGGATTAAAGACACTAAATATTTCATATATGCTTTAAGGTTTTCCTTATTATACCATGCTTAAACAAATACACTTATATTTAAATACTTCATTTCTTGTTCTTCTCATTTTTAATATCAAAGCATAGGATTCGTGAAGCTTGGCCCTACAAAAGGTAGGTAAAAGAACTAGTTAGGGCATTTTTCACCCGGTCAAGTCAAAATTAACTCTTATTTCTCACCAACGGACTACCAAAAAGTGGTGTTTTTTCAAACTTAAGCTTCTTTTGAGCTTTTTTGTTAGCTAATATTAATAATTTCTCTCTTTTTCACAAAAAGGTAATTCAAAAAGATTCAAACAAGTTGCGTGAAGTGCAAGTCTATATCGAAGTATCTTCCCCAAACTTAAATGAAACTTTGTCCTCAATGTTTAAATATTAAGGGTCAAAAGGAATCTTTAACAAAAAATTCTATGGGTCTTGCAAAGAATAGATGTTAGTTCGATAAGAACAAGGATAGAGATTTCCTTTTTTATGAAGAGAGATTGAAGACCATCGATGGAAATTGTAGGGAATGTTTGTCCTCACATTATTGAACATGAAGCTTCCAAAAAATTCCGGAAATCCTAGACAAAAATCACAAACAAAACCAACAAAGAGACGAAAAAAGAACAATCTTAACTCTTTCTTTTACATTTGTTAGCTCAAAAATAAACATCTCTTAAACGGCTTGTTTTGTTAACCGATGTTACAAGCTATACTCGCCCCGAATTAAGTTGTCCTTGGGGAGCAAAGAAAATAAAAAGAAAATGAAAAAGATAAAGGTTAAGCATGGGTGCTCCCACGAAGCGCTTGGTTATTATAGTGTCCCATTCGCTTGGACATCTTTCCCCTAACTAGGTTTTCATGGTGGATTAATTGCTATGGTGAAGAAAAATCATAAGAGGTGGAAACCTCCCCACAAAATAGGAATAAAAGATATCCGTAGCATGTTTTTTTTTTTTTTTGGAATTTTTTTTTGCCGGGTTCAAAAAAATTTTTGGAAAAGAGTTTCAAGAGAGAAAATGTGAACCCGAAAAATGCTTTGGTAACATTAAAGTCCATTAAGGGTGGGTGGAGAGGGTCAAAAACATCAAGAGTCAAAAGAGCTTTAGATGGTGCTAACTCTTTTGAACTCTTATCAAATTTTTCAAAAGATTTCTCATGAAATGTTATCCCCGGATCAAAAATCTTTCCCTGAATGTTCATGGGGAATATCATATCCACAAGATTAAAATCCTCATAAAACACATAATCACTCCCGACATAAGAGGTAGTCTCCAAATGGTCAAGTATTTCAATGTCGGGATGAAAAACTTGTAACTCTTTCTTTTTCTCAGGTTCAACTTTTGTTTCAAAAACCTCTTTTGTCTTACTTTCAAAAGATTCAACCTTTTTATCATTCATTTCAAAGAAATTTTCATCTTCAAGTAAACCATCTAGGAAGGCAATTTCCTCTTCCTTATCATCATGAATCCCCAAACTATTTTCACTATCATTTTTGAAAACTTCATGACTAATCTCAACATTATCTTTTACAAACTCACTTGTTGCCCATTTTCTAACACAATTCCCAATTGGGGCAAAGAAAGACATAATGGTTTTAACATCAATCTTAGGAGAAATTATGCTAGATGCCTCATTAGAAATGATTTCCTCGTCATTTTCAAAAAGAGGGTTCAAATAACTCTTAAAAGCCTCCTCATGAACCTCCTCTTTAAGAATTGACTCGTCATTTCTAGAGGGAAAGTCATCTTGTTTCTCAAAGAGAGGGTTTGAAAAAGTCTTGAAGCTTTGAAAATCATCACAAGAAGGAAAATCACAATCTTTTCCAATTTTGGACTCTCTTGGGATTGGAATGAAAATCTCTTTGTCTAATTCTTTGTTTGGAACAAAATTAAGATCCTCATTCCCCATTGTGAAAGAGTCCTCAAAATTATTGTTTGGAAAGATATGTGAAATTGCACTTATGGAAGCTTTTTTAGGAGAATGAATAACTCTTCCTTGGCTAGTGATTTTACACTTATCTAATTTTGCAAAACAAGCCCTTCTTCTAGCAACTGGGTCAGAAATTCCCTTAGGGCATGTTTGGTACAAAGAAATGAGGCCAAAGAAATGGAATTGTGTTGAATTCTCTTGTTTGGTAAGTCAAAGAGTTGAGAAAGCGGAGAAATGTCAATTCTCAAGAAAAGGTCCCTTTGTAAATTGATTTCCATCCCATACCGAGTGGAATTCAAATTCTCCGTCTTTTTTATGGATAATAATTGTTTTTTTTTTGTTTTTTCGAAAAGAAATGGATTGTATTTGAAAATATAATATAATTTTTTGTAATTGAAATCATTTAAAAAAAAAATTTGGACAAAAATGAATTTTTCTACAATTCTCTAACCAATTCTCTGTTGTTACCAAACGATATAATTTATCAATTTTCTCTACTGATTTCTATTCTCTGAAATTCTATTCTCTGCTTCATTTATTTTCCCTGAAATTCTCTCTACCAAACGTGCCCTAAATGCCTAGGAATGCAATTCCTGTCCTCCTTACCTATAAACACCAACTCAACAATAATTAGGAGACAAACCCTTACCGCATCCATGTCAGACAAACCTAACCAGGTTTTTTTTTGTCTAAGAACTCTCAACAGTTCAATCGACTTTAATTTGTTTACACCTTTTTTTTGTTATTTTTTCAAGAAAGACACGCTGGCAAAAAGGACTAGATTTGGTATAGTTTTCTGACACATTACCAAATCGAAAACCAGTGATTAAACA
>BQNB010111162.1:0-22407 GCA_026074375.1 Tanacetum coccineum
GCTTTTAGACTATCCTTACTATATATTTGATATTTTATTATATTATATGTATTTTAAGGTATAGTCAGAGCGGATCAATCAGCTAGCTTTTCCTGCAAGGTATATATTTTAGGATTAAACCTAAATACATCCCTATATAAGGAGGACCCTAGAGCCCATAATTCTTATCCTTTGTCCCTCTTTATCTTTGTTCGATCACAGAAACCAAACCCAAGGGGTTTCTGGTTTTGTTTTCTTAGTGTTTATGTATTCGTTAATCAAGAACTAGCATTCGGGTGATACTGCTAGACGTGTAGTGTATCAACTTTGTGGAGGTTACTTCCTTTTAGTAACTAAAAGTAGTTTTTGGTCAAGCACGTTTATTACACATACACACGTGTTTACTTCAAGATAATCGTTCATCTTCACTTACTGCATAATGGCATGTTTCCTTACTTATATTTATGTTTTTAAGTGTTAATTATTAATGCTATATGAAAATACCCCAGCAGCATACACGTATAATATTATTATGTAATATTGTATTTATATGATAACGAATTTCCAACAAATCACATTAGAAACTTCTGTTTGCAAGTGTTTGGTTATGAAAAAAGGTAAATCATATGTGATTCGCTCCTTATTGGTGGTATACTGAATCAAATAACACTATTTTGAGTATAAAAAGTGAAGAATCACTGTAATTTTAGGATGTTGTAGGTTTTTGTTATGAAAAAAAGTAAATCCTGTTGATTTTGCTTATTATTGTTGTTGACTGAATCAAATAAGTCTATTTTTATATATAACGGCAAATCACATGTGATTCTGGTGTTGTAGTGTTTTGTTATGAGAAAATGGAAATCACATGTTATTTTCTCTTTGTTGCTATAGACTGAACCAAGTGTGCGAGAGTGCAGAGAGAGAGAGTGATATATCAAGGAGTAAATCACATGTGATTCAGTTGTTTGATTATCCTAAATCTCAGTGATTCTGCACTTTTCATATACATAAATGGTTTGAAATCATGTTGTTAGTCTTAGATTTGTGGTCTTTAGAATTATAAACGTAAATCATGAGTGATTATGTTGTTGTAGTGTTTTGTTATGAGAAAAAGTAAGTCACGTGTGATTTGCCCTTTGTTGTTGTAAATTGTATCAAATTTGATTATATTTTGACGTAGAAAGTAGTAAATCACACGTGATTATGTTGTTTTACTGTTTTGTTATGGGAAAATGTAAATCAAGTGTGATTTTTTATTTGTTGTTATAAACTGAATCACTTTGATCTAGAAATGACAATGGTAAACTATTAGGTTTGTTACTTGAAAGTATGAATTATTAATTTGTTGTGAGATTCTTTTATCAGAATCACATGTGATTTGTGCGTGAATCACATGTGATCCATGTAGACTAACATATGCTCCATGTACAGGATAACCTAGAATGAATGCAAGAAACTATATGTAAAAATATTCTTTTTATGGGGGGGGGGGAGTATAGAGGGGGGGGGGTTGGGGGGGGGGGGGGGGGGGGGGGGTTGGGGGGTAACCTGGTATATGCTTATTTGGTCATAGCTGCCTTGGGCATTGAAAAAAAGGTGGAGTAGAAAATACAAACATATAATGAATGAAAGAGAGAAAGCAATTCAAGTAAGGGTGTAGCCAAAAAAGAAATGTCGACATTGTGGAGAGAAGACGAAGCAATTCAAAAAAAAATTCAACTAATCAAAAGCAGAGATAGAAATTATGACACACAGATGGGCGCTTGGAAACTTTTATTGAAAGTACTCATTTTTTCACAAAATACATACAACAAATAAAAGGTTCAAAAAAATGTGTCAGTAGTATAACCTTAGTATCCTACAATTACTATTTAATACATAAAGAAAAGAATGTGATCATAAAAACAATTGCATTAAACAAACGTGATAGACAAGATATACAAGGCAAACCTACTACGTTCTTATTCCATAGTTAGAAAAATTAACACTATTTAATTAAAGAACAATTCACTTCATCTCAACCATACATTTTATTTTCATTTAATAGTTTAGATCAATTCTTATTTTAATTTAATTAAAAAACTTACTTTCATCCTATTTTTTAAAATTAAATATCTCACAATACCTAGGTATCTACAATTTAATTAATTCATAGTGTGATTTTTCAGACTGACAGAAAAAAAAATCGAAAAAAAGTTCGTCGAAAGTATATAGAAGTGCCTCTCTATAGAAAGATAAAAAAAAATACTCGTCGCGATAGTGTATTTTTTTTCGTTTGACGATTTACTGTTTGCAAGATATTTTATTTTTAAGAAAAATGTGAAAAGTGGATTTTTTTTTATTTTGATAAAAAAATGAGTTGCTAAGATTTACTTGCTTGTTCTTTAAGATGATAATGTTCACAGGCAGTATAACCTGAGGTATCTACCCACATTTGACTTTTCCCTGCCCAAAATTAAAAAACAACCATATTCTCCGACGTCAAACCATCAAATACGATTTTTTGGCCAACACATGACACTTGTTGGCAATCAACAATAGTGAGGGTACTGTGAATATTTTAGTGAGGACAATGCGCCTTTTTTCTACCATTTTGACTTCCTTTTTCTACATATTTTGTGTCTCTCTGATGCTTCGTTGGGGGGTATTCACCCCAACTACTCTAGACCATGTTATATCGTCATTTTCAACTGGACCCACTACCCTAAGAAACCATTTTATTCGTTATTTCAACTGACCGATATGGATAACATAAAGACAAAAAAATAATATATATATATTGCAAGTACATAAGAGAAGAGGAAATACACACTTGATTGACCGATCGTGGATGTTCAACTGTATCCTCCAATATGTCACATGTCTTCAACAATTGGAAACCCTCCTTCCCCCAAGACCCAACAAATCACAAATCACTTTCACATCAACCACTCTTTTTGATTTCTTTTACTTTGTTATTCTTTTTTATAACTACAACTAGTTATAATACTCGTGTGCACGCACGAGTTTTATCAAAAATGTTTGATTACATTATTAATAATTTGTTTGGGAGTGTGAATTTAAATTACAATAGTATTATATTCTACATATTATTATCATGTCCTTCTTAGTTTTGATAATATTTTTTTTTAATTTCATTAGACCTTAATCTTTGTAAAATTACTCCCATCTTTTCTAAGTTTTTTTCTTTATGTTTTTGACACTTATACTTTTATGTTTAATTCTCTTTTTTTCACTAAATAAAAACGTGAGGTGATTTTTTTGCCAATTTTAGAAATATTTTGACTTTTCTAATTAAAATAATAAAAAACCTAAAAAGAAAATTCTAAAAGATGTTTCTTTTCTTCTAATCCAAAGTACCACAAGTCTCGTATAGGAAGTAGACAAGTAAATATTCGTCTATTTTCCTATTGGTTATCTATATTTTTTTGATAAACAAATTGATTAATTTATGTTTTTTTTTCTAAAAAAAATATAAAAAATATATCAAATAATTTAATTTTCAGTCTTATAAATATAGTCCCATTATCGACATATTTTGCATACACTCTCATTCTTCGAATTTCTGATATTCTTAACCTTTTTATATCTAGTTTATCTACTATGGATCCTAATTATCCTAATTATTTCCCAACCACCCATATTATTGAGATTTTAAAAGTCTTCTAATAAATCTCAGTCTCCCGAATCTAAATCCAAGCCTAGTATACCTAACCATGAAACTTCAACAAACTTTTTCTAAAATAAAAATTTGTTTGAAGACTCTCAAATAACAAGCAGAAGATAATGGGTGGTTTATTATTAGTTGTATAGGTGGAGGAAAAAGAAAATAATATTTTAATTAGAGATTGGGTTGGGTTGGGTTGTAATAAATATGGGTACTAAGGGTTCTCCGCCCCTGCGTGTAACAATTGAGTTGTTTAAAATCTGTTTCAACAACAGGCTACTCCAAACACAAGGACAAAAGAGTTGGAGAAGAAGGTTAAAGTAATAAAAATGGAAGAAAAAAATAACATCTCTTTGGTTCTTTCTTTTTTCTTCTTACAATCGACTCGGTAATTCAAACCATACACATACAGAAAATCTCTTCGTACCCTTTTTGTCTTTCTTTGAGATGCCATCATCAACGGTCGGCATAAGCTTTAATCACACGGCTTTTTTTGTGTTCGTCAGTTATGATCTCACGTTTACCGTGCGAGATCCAATACCCAAGTAATTACTGCTGGGATATTGGACCCGGATTGCAAACGAGAGATTATAACTAAGGAGCACAAAAAGACGTGTTATTAAAGCTTATGCTTACGTTTGATGATGGGCATCTCAAAGAAAGACAAAAAGATATGCAGAGATATAGAGATCTGTATATGGTTGAATACCGAGTCGAGTGTAAGAAGAAAAAAGAAAGAACCAAGGAGATGGTATTTTTTTCTTTCCATTTTTACTACTTTTCGATGGACTTTTAGAGATTAAAAGATGAGGTTTAGTTGGAGTGTAAATCATTGATGGATATAAAAGAATACAAACTGGATAGATATTTGTTTTTCAAGAAGTACTGTATTTGTTTCAGTGGTTGGTTTGGTATATATAAGTGAGAGCGGGGTGTGTGTGTTGTGATTGGTGGAGAGGGGTGGTACGAGGATTGCCAAATTGGCTCATTTGGTGTGTTGTGATTTGGTGGAAAAGGGTGGCACACGGATTGCCAGCGTGAGTCATTTTGTGTTTCTTTTGTACTTGGTTGTGGACTTAGTTGTTTGTTTTATTTTTGACACTATTTTGTCCCTTTGTTTTTAGTAATAGTATTGTAACTTAACTACTCCTTCTTGCAGAAAAGGAATAGTAAACAATGTCGTGATAGATTTACACGTCCGTCTCAAATATAATATGCGTAGACTTATAAACGAACCGAACGTTCATTAAAATTTTCATGAACCTTCGTTGAAAGGTTCTATTCGTGTGTCGTGCGCGTGTGCAGCTAGGACAGCACTAAATATTGTATATGGAATTTTAGTAAGCTGATGATCGCTAAGAAAAAAGTATTCACATGCTTTAGAAAAAGTAACTATTTCTTTACAACATCATTTCCTCCGAAATCAGCTAAGGTTTGTGTATGAACCCTTACCCATAACTAGTAGCATAAAGCCGTAACATCAAAGTCTTATTTACTTTCTTTTTAAAAAAAGCAAGTAAAAATCAGCGGACGCAACAAGACTCTAATGTCAAATAAGGGTGTGTTGTTGTTGAGCAATTGAATCGTCTAGAGACACTTATGTCGATGTAGATGAGGACCATATACCTCCGGTGGATCTAAGTAAATTTGTGCTTGATCATGCGTGTTCTTTACATTCATTTGTGCTTTCCTTTATGTATTTACATGTTGGGACAAAGGTGGCTTGCAAAATACATAAATGCGTCGATCTATAGGAATGGGCAATTGGCAAACTTTTTTACTTTGCCCGTTTCATGTTGGTTGTTGGTAGAAAAAGACATACTCAAAGGTACCGATATCAAGCCGTGTTATTATGGTTGTCATATATATAAAGTGTTTGATAAGATTTCAACACAATAACTTATTTGTTAATTCGGGTGGATGTTGATGGTGTTGCTCAGATGGATGATGATAATGTTGGTGGTAGTAAGAAGATGAAACAACCCGAGGAATCCTACTTTAACCGATAAGTTTATTGCAATTTGAACCATCTCTTTAAGCAATAATAATCAAACACACCCTAATTGTGTTATTACCTAATTTCTGGATAAAGCATTTGAAAGTATGAACACCAATTTAGGACATAGGCCAGCTTGTAAGACATTTCACGCCTCAATACCAGTATTTGGAGCGAGAGAGTGCGATGCGCGGAGTGAGCGCGTGCTTAGAGGATTAGCTCAGTTCGTATCGCCACCAAAAACCACTTTGAAAGCATTGCAGTTCTAACAAAAAACTACCAATCAAAAGATCTACTATCTTCTTTTAATGGTCCAATAAAGGATTTTTAGCTTCGAAACCCATTGGAAGGGGTAGTGCACGAGAAAAAAAATCATGCAGAAATGATCGACTCCTTGGATGCCCCAAAAATACTATGAGGTGTTCGGAAATGGTCGAAGTAGTTGAATAGGAGGATTACGATGACTATAGCCCTTGGTAAATTTACCAAAGACGAAAAAGATTTGTTTGATATTATGGATGACTGGTTACGTAGGGACCGTTTCGTTTTTGTAGGCTGGTCCGGCCTATTGCTCTTTCCTTGTGCCTATTTTGCTGTAGGGGGTTGGTTCACGGGTACAACCTTTGTAACTTCATGGTATACCCATGGATTAGCCAGTTCCTATTTGGAAGGCTGCAATTTCTTAACTGCCGCAGTTTCTACTCCTGCTAATAGTTTAGCACATTCTTTGTTATTACTATGGGGTCCTGAAGCACAAGGAGATTTTACTCGTTGGTGTCAATTAGGCGGTCTGTGGACTTTTGTTGCTCTCCACGGTGCTTTCGGACTAATAGGTTTCATGTTACGTCAATTCGAACTTGCTCGATCTGTTCAATTGCGACCTTATAATGCAATCGCATTCTCTGGTCCAATTGCCGTTTTTGTTTCTGTATTCCTGATTTATCCACTAGGTCAGTCTGGTTGGTTCTTTGCGCCTAGTTTTGGTGTAGCAGCTATATTTTGATTTATCCTCTTTTTTCAAGGATTACATAACTGGACATTGAACCCATTTCATATGATGGGAGTTACCGGTGTATTGGGCGCTGCTTTGCTATGCGCTATTCATGGTGCTACTGTAGAAAATACTTTATTTGAAGATGGTGATGGCGCAAATACATTCCGTGCTTTTAACCCAACTCAAGCTGAAGAAACTTATTCAATGGTCACTGCTAATCGCTTTTGGTCACAAATCTTTGGGGTTGCTTTTTCCAATAAACGTTGGTTACATTTCTTTATGTTATTTGTACCAGTAACTGGTTTATGGATGAGTGCTCTTGGAGTAGTCGGTCTGGCCTTGAACCTACGTGCCTATGACTTCGTTTCTCAGGAAATTCGCGCGGCGGAAGATCCTGAATTTGAGACTTTCTACACCAAAAATATTCTTTTAAACGAAGGTATTCGTGCTTGGATGGCGGCTCAAGATCAGCCTCATGAAAACCTTATATTCCCTGAGGAGGTTCTACCCCGTGGAAATGCTCTTTAATTTATCCGGCTTATCAATTTATCCGGTAAACTACTAGGGGCTCATGTAGCACATGCCGGATTAATCGTATTCTGGGCCGGAGCAATGAATCTATTTGAAGTGGCTCATTTTGTACCAGAGAAGCCTATGTATGAACAAGGATTAATTTTACTTCCTCACCTAGCTACTCTAGGTTGGGGGGTAGGTCCTGGTGGGGAAGTTATAGATACGTTTCCATACTTTGTATCTGGAGTACTTCATTTAATTTCCTCCGCAGTATTGGGCTTTGGCGGTATTTATCACGCACTTTTAGGGCCTGAGACGCTTGAAGAATCTTTTCCATTCTTCGGTTATGTATGGACAAATGGGGGGGAACCCAATTAAGTCCAAAGAATGGGAGCCCAACAAGCCACCCAACCCCCCCAACCCCCTAAACAAACGAGGCTCAGAAACCCACACCCCAAACCATGCGCCAACAGAAGAGAAAAACAACTCCACAGGGGAACCAAGGCCCACAACCCAGAAAGAATACCCCAGACCAATACAATACTTTCTTTGAAGATGGTGATGGCGCAAATACATTCGACCCAAGACTTTACCTTCTTGCCTTGCACAGGTCTTATAGTAGAAACCACAAAACCAGCATATGCAGAGCGACCGCAAATAGAGTAAAACACCATAAAACTGTACTACCCACAAACCACCATCGTCTAACCAGTCAGCGCAGATTCAAATGACATTGACCACCACACCATAGTCTATCTTTTAAGAAGTATATTAAAAAATGCTACAAACTTAGACATGAAGGCATGCCTAATTATCACACCAACAGTTAACGTCGTTATTTAGAACGAGTATAAAGAGAAGACTCGGATATTGTAAGTTTGTTGGTTGAAGTGTAAAAAATTCAAAACGTAAACAAACTGTATATTTGTTGAATCTTTCAAAAACAGGGAACGCTAAAATCTGTCTTGAAGTTAAAATCCAAAATAAGGTTCCTTGTTTTGGTACTTTTGAAATTTCTGCGCTCCATCAAGTATTTGTCTTTTCTGCATTTCCAAATCCCTCTAGAAATCCATCCTCATCTTTTCCAGCTCTATCATCTGTTGTTTCATCCACATGTTTTGGTCAGATTATGTGTATTTCACTGTGAACAAGTTGACTAAAGACATGTTAAGGGTCCGGTAATATTTTTATGTATGTTCCATACACAAACATGTATGAGAGAACAACGTTGGTCTATATTAATCCTCTAACATGAGTGTGTTTGTGGCCCAACCTGAGCCACCCAAGTTTAACAAGACATACTTACATCTTTCAACTCAAGACTCATATTTAACCTATTAACCAATTACCAAACTCGCCCGACTAAACCATTTGGCCACACAACTAACATTGTTAACACACGTTGACCATGTATGATAAAATCAGACCCCTAGAAATACTTAATCACTAGAACGTCCTTGACAAAGTTTCGGAACTATTGTACACACGTTCGAGGAGCAACTAGTAAGCGTTAGCAAATGGACCTTGAACATAGATTAGACGAACTACCATAATGGTAAGTCAAGAGGATGTATAAATAACTTCTAATTTACTCCTTTTATCATCGACTTTTAAGAGTCAAAATACTTCTTTTGCATTGCATCGTAGTCAAAACTTATTCACTGTTTATACACAGAGGTAACCACTTTAAACAGTCAAAGCACTGCAATTTTTATGCAAAAAGGTGTCGAGAATGCAGAGCTACAAATTATAGAAATGGTGGATTTCAACGCCACTTAGTTTGACACTGAAAGTAGAAAGTCAATAGTTACCTCAAGTGACACATACACCACAACCAACCAAGGATACAACGGTACGTAAGTACTTAATCTCTCACCAGAAGACAAACAAAACGACGAAAAACCAAAATTTGTGAGTGAAGAAAGAAGAAAGTTCACAACCCGGCATAACCAAAAACTTAATATGAAAGATAAGATACGGCACTCTGAACAACTTTAGCACCAACACTTAACAAGCTTGTCACCAGGATTCTTAATAGAGTGCTAATAACTAGGTTTTACAATTAACGCAAGCTTTATTTAGAGTCTGCAAAATCAAAGTCACTAGGGAGTAACTAATTTACTAAAGAACTATCAATCAACTAACTTCGTCACCATTAAGACCATGATCAAGTAATAGTTCTTTCAAGTCTCCGCTTCAATTTGAATCAATTTCACCAAGAACCTTCAAGTTCCATGGAAATGTGAAACCTTTAGCTTTTTAACCAGCGAGAGTCTGCCAACAAAATAGAAAAACGAAAATGAGAATGCTGCAATGCCTCAAGTCAAAATAAAAACGGAATTGCTTGCAGTCATACCCCTCAAGAACAAATTGTTTCTATTCATACTAGTGACGTTAATCATATCCAAACAACCACTAAAACAAAAGTTGTACCTGTAAGAATGATTCCCTAATTTTAACCTCCTTGACATGGCTAAGGCTAAGTAAGAGATCTTGAAGTATCTCTTCATTCGTTTCATCATCCAGTTTCATACTTTCTGCAAAATACGCTTGGTAATAAGCTAATTCAACTTCAATTAGCGAAGACACGTTTAGCAACAAAAGCTTTCCAAACGGTAAAAAATCTTGGATTGTTAGCGACAAGATATACGGAGCATTGATTTGGACATAATATATCTCCGGAACAGCGCATACAGAGAACACCAAGTTCTTAACACTCTTGTTAGTAATATCAAGTAGCTCAAAACCATAGCAACGGTGCAGCATCAAAGTTTCCAAAAGAGGACTTCCGAAACAAATGTTACAAAGATGTGGCATATCACAAAATAATTTTTGACCAAACTGACGTACACACGTTTGAGAATGAGAGCGTAAGCTTTTATAATAAGCTTTCTGTTGGGTATTTTCTTAGTCCATGAGGATTAAGAGCCCAACATATTGGGGCCCATCTTGGGTCCATTTAGTCCTTATTTAGGGCATCCTTATGCTCATTATAAAGTGTGAAAAAACAAGAGAGAAGAGAGTAAGAAAAGAAAAAAAGAAGATTTTCGGAGTTCTTATCACCCAAAACCCAGCAGCAGTGTTTCGTCGATCCCCGGAGTTTGCACCGTCAGATCATCACGGTTTTTGGACTGAAACTTCCTTGCATATAAAGGAAGGTTTTGACCGTTGGGATCTTGATTTTGAGGCCTCGAAGTTCTGTTTCTTACCCGGGCAGATTAGTTGTTTGGTGATATTCTTCCTTTCTTGTTCTTTGTTTGTTGCCATATATCTTGATATTGATTCCAAGATTATGATGATTTTTGTATGCCTCTAATGTTATCTAGAGAAGACTTTGTTTTCTCTGCTTAGCGTTGATAGTGGATTTAACGGCACTAGGTGTCCCGTGGTTTGTACCCACTTTGAGGTTTGTCCATGCTAAAAGCTTGTGTTCTTGGTTGTGTGTTTTGATTAGCTTTAATACCTGCTGATTTGTTGATTTATATTGTTTTGGGGAGCTGGTTAGAGTAGCTTTTTGTTTGGCCTATTTTGTTGTACTTCCTCATAGTTCATACGGTTTGGTAAGTGTTGTCAAACAAAGTTTTTGCTTTCCGTTATTTGTGTTTATATACCGTGTGACCCATCTGCACTTTTACCCATCAATAGGTATCAAGTTGTAGGCTCTTGGTTGGGGACTTTACTGTTTGAACGATGGCAGCTAATACAAGTAGGATGGTTATTTGAATGTTTCTAATTATCATGTTTGGAAAGGGAAGATAGAAGATCTCCTTTATGTGAAAGACTACTACTTGCCTGTTTTTAGTACTGAGAAACCTGAGAACAAAACAGATGCGATGGACTATATACATGACAAGGTTGTGTTATATTAGGATGGGTTGAGATAAATGTTTTAAAACCATATTTTGTGAGGAACGCATGCTCTTAACTCTTTGGAACAAAACTTAACATTATAGCTCGAAAATAACACTAGAAACAACAATTGTTCTTAAGCAGCAAATGATGAATTAAGTATACGGATGGGTCCCCTGTTACAATCCCTTAAATGTGTTTTAGGGTATATAAATCACACTTGCAGGTATGGGTATCAGTTTGAAGATAATGCAAGGCTTGTGGCTCTGTACTTTACCAGATACTTAGGAAACTTTTTAGGACATCCTTGTCTAACTCTGCACCAGATGAGTTATATCACTATGAATAGGCTAAAAGTATAATTTGGAATGAAGGAGATTAAAAAGTCACAGTTCCTCTTCACATTCTAATTCTTGGTCCACAGAAAGGCGGGGAGAAGTAAAAGTATAAAAAAAGGCCCGAGTAACAGAGGTAATCAATCGAGCAGTTCCAATGCAAAGGAAAAATTTGCTGATGTTGAAATTGTTATCACTGCCACAAGAAAGACACACTATGAAGTTCTGCAATATTAAAAAGGAGAACAAGAAGAAAAACTACAATAATCAAAAGAACGAAGCACAAGAAAGATATGATGGTGGATGACTGTACGGAAGTAAATACCACCACAGATGAGGTTCTTTTTTTGTTCAGATTATGATAGGTTAACCTTGCTCATGATGATCGAGTGGAATTCCTCTTGATAGTAGGTGCACGTGTCATTTGCAACACGAAAAGAATAATTTTTCATCTTACACACCCAGTGATTTTGGTGTTGTTTAGAATGGGTAATACTGGCTAGTATAGGATTGCATGTTATTGGAGATATTTTGACGTTTGACACAAAAACACACAGTATAAAGGGAATGAATTGGTTTGCATATGTAAACATGTCTCGGATATAACTTCAATATTATCTCAACATCTTCTTGAGATATGTTACCACAACAGTTTTGGTAATGTCTTGTAGAAAGTGACTCTCGGATCCTTGATTGTTGCAAGAGGAAAAGGATCCAAGTTATACATACACATCCGAAGATCTCCAAGAGCATTTCAATCTATAGATAATGATGAAAAGACCGAGTTATGGCATAAGAGACTTGTCACAGAGTTGAAAAAGGAATCTATTCTTTCTAAGAAGTATTTTTATCCGGAGGTGCATGAATATTACCTGAAGAATCTCTCCGTTTGCAGGGAAAGCTACTAGACGTGCTTTAAGAGTCGTCCTCTATAGGAATTATGAACATACTTGATCTGGTAACAGTTTCACGATTTTGTCCCTTAAAGACTAAGACACTTGGTGGGTGTTGTATCTTGTCCACTTTCATCGATGATCATTAAAGGAAGGTTTTATACACCTTGAAACTAAGATCCAAGTATTGGATGTGTTAAGCATTTCTAATGCACCTTTAGTTGAGAGGCAAACAGTAAGAAACTTAATGTATTCGAAGGTGATAATGGAGTGAATACATTGCACCTTTGACCGCGTATGTAGAGAGCGTGGAATTCAGAATCAAAAGACTCCACAGAAACACGCAGATTTAATGGCTTGGCAAGCGATGAAAGAACCTGATTGAGAGAGTCATAGTGTTTTTGGCTTTTACAATTCAGGGTTCCCTGCCTCTTTTTGGGTGAGGCTTGAATATGGGCGGACAATGTTATACTTTAACCCCTTGTGCTCCTTTGCGTTTTGATATTCCTGATAGGAGTTTAGGAGCGGTTAAAGTGTTCATACTATCATTTACAGTCTTTGGATGTAAGCTCGAGCATATTCCCAAAGAGGGAAAGGATCCAAAGCTTAAGTGAAAAAAAGTCATGTGTGTTCCTCGGTAGGTCAAGATGAATTTGGGTACAAGGTTGTAAGACCCAGTACAAAAGAAACTGATCGATAGCCGAGATTAAGTTTTGACGAAAACAGACTTTGAATAGATGTAGAGAAGACTGAAGGAACAATTCCTCAACAAAATATAATCCGTTTGACTTAGATCCATTCCTCCACAAGCAATTTTGATGCACAGTGTTGAAATGACATTCAGAATGATGATGAACATGGTGCTGATGATGGGTTGATGCTCAAAGTCAACCAAACCGTGATGAAAGACTTCATCCTGATTTTGCCATTGCCTATGCCACCCATTTGTTATCCGCTTAGCGGTCCACTAGAATCATCATCCTTCCACACGCTATCTGGCAAATGAGTATGTTTTACGTCACTGATGGTGGAAGCCCGAGTGTTTATGCAGAAGCTATAGATGATGAAACACAAGAAAGATGGTTTGATGCCATGCAAGATAGATGAAATCCTAGTATGAGAACAATAGCTTTGAGTTGACTAAAGTTATTGCCTATAGGGAAAGAGAGCTTTGAAAAACAAATGGTTTACAAATTGAAGAACTTGAATAGTATACTCCTAGACCGAGGTACAAGGCCAATTGTGGTTAAAGGTTTCAGTCAAAAGAAAGGTATTTGATTTTGATGAGATTTCTCCTCTAGTCCGTGAAGATGGGATCTATTCGAGTTGTTCGTGGTTTGGCGGCTAGCCTCGTTCTTGAGGTGGTAAATTGATTCATGACAAGCTTTCCCTTCATGGTGATCTGGATAAAGAAATCTATATGAACAACCTGAAGGGTATCAGTTAAGAAGAAGACTACTTGTGTAGACTTCAGAATAGTATAGTAAGGGATTGAAGCAAGCACCGCGACATTGGTACAAGAAGTTTCGTGTCGTAATAGGACCAAGGCTTCCAAAAACTTTTCAATCATGTGATTTTCTTTCAGAGGTTTGCTGATAATGACTTTCATCAATCTTATTTCTATAGATGATGATATGCTTGAATGTTGGCAAGAAACATTAGAAGAATTGCCGCAATTGAAGCAAGAATTTGAGCAAATCTTTGCTATGAAAGACTTGGGGCCAGAGCAAATACATCCTGAAGCAATCTATTTTCCGCATAAGAGGGCCACAAAGTTGCATAACAAAGAGCAATACATTGAATAGGTGTTGCGCTGTTCAACATGGATAAAGCTAAAGTGGTTAGTTCCCCTCTAACTCCTAACTTTAAGCTTACTGATAAGGATTGTCCTTCTTCTAAGGAGAATATTAAAAAGATGAATAGAGTTCCATATGCCTCAGCGTAGGTACTTGATTTATGCTATGGTGTGTACAAGGCCCGGATTTACGCATGCGTTGGTGTATGTCAGTCGTTCCTGTCAAATCCTAGTAAGAAGCATTGGAAACTGTTAAATGATATTTTTGATATTTGGAGTACATCCAATTAGGTAATCACATTTGAAATGGGAAACCCATGCCTTGTTGTTACACAGACTCAGATTTGGCTGAAATAAAGACAACATGAAGTCCACTTCTGGATATTGGATTGACCTTTGCAGGGGGCTGATTTCATGGGCAATCAAGATTGCAGCCCAAAAATGTTGGCTTGTCTACAACAAGCTGAGTAGTGCAGCACAAAACGAAGCGTGCAAAGAACTATTGTGGGTTGAAAAGTTTTTTTGGCAAGAAAACTTGTTCCAGCATGCAACTTATCGGTTCTTTGTGACAATCAAAGTACTATTCACCTTGCTAAGAATTCGTTGTTTACATTAAAAGACAAAACATATTGATTATCCGATCATTGGATTAGAGATGCCACATTGAAGGATGGTATGGTTGAACTTAATAAAGTTCAAACGGATGATAATGCTTCTGATATGATGACGAAGGCTGTAACAGAGAAAAGTGAAGATCTGTTGCTTTCGTTATCGCGGATGCGAACATCACCTCGATTACAGAAAATGAAGAATCTGTTTTGATATTTTTCCTTAGTCCATGAGGATTAAGCTATCCAATCGCATTTGGCCCAACTTGGGTCTATTTAGTTCCTTATTTAGCATTCTTATTCTCATTATAAAGTGTAAAAAACAAGAAGAAGAGAGTAAGAATAGAATAGAAAAAATATTTTCGGAGTTCTTATTAAACCAAAACCCAGCAGCATGTTTCGTCGATCCCGCGGATTTCACCTATCGACGTCACGATTTTTGGGACTGAAGCTCCTTGCATATAAAGAAAGTTTTTTGACCTTGGGATCTTGATTTTGAGGCAGAAGTTCTGTTTCTTACCCGGGCAATTGCTAGTTTGTTTGATGCATATTCTTCCTTTCTTTTCTTTGTTTGTTGGCATATAATCTTGAAGATTATGATGATTGTTTATGTCCTAGTTTATCTAGATGAAGACAATTGTGTACGCTCTCTTCTATGATAGGGATGTAAGCAGCACTAAGGTGTCCCGTGTTTTTTACGCCACTTTGGGGTTTTCTACTTCTAAAAACTTGATAGTTCTTGGTGTGTGTTTGATTATCTTTAATACCTGTGAATTTGGTGATTTGATATTGTTTTGGGGGCTGGTTAGAGTTGCTTTTAGTTTGCCTTATTTGTTTACTTCCTCATAGGTTCATACGGGTTTGGGTAAGTGCTGTCAAACGAAGGTTTTGCTTCCGCATTTGTGTTTATACCGTTGTGATCCATTGCACTTTACCCGTCACTTTCTTTGTCAAGCAAGTCTTTAAAAGCTTATAGAATAGGCCCGAGCTTATGAAAAATACAACTTATATAAATACTTTTATGGTTTGAAATATATTTATTGTTTCTCTTTTTTTCATTTCATGAGTATACTATTAAAGCTTCAGGTAATTTCCCAAACATAACTTGTATTACGCCAACATAATATCATTTACTTTCCAAACTTATGACTTTTAATTGCTTCATAGTTCAATCATCAATGCATATATGTTTATTTAGCGGCATATATATTAAAATAAACTAGCAAGAAGCTATAAAATACAGACACTAAAACAACTTATAACAACACATTTCTCACAAAAAGAACACCTAACAAACCGCAACACCAAGAAACGACCACCAATACAAACACCACACTCAAAGAACCTAAATTAAACGACTAAACCTAAAACAAAACCCGAAGAACCAACCACCTAACACCTAGAAATATAAAGAAGTAACCTATCAAAATGAACCTAAATTAAACGACTAAACCTAAAACAAAACGTAATAAATTAGAATGCCAACTGATCAAGGACGGAACTTAATGGGGACCGGGAGGGGTTCCCCCCCCCTCCAAATTTTCAGTCACAAGTATATTTTTAATCCTTATACTTTGTAGTGCTAAGCATTATTAGTACAAATGTTAAAAGAAAATGTAAATTGCCCCCCCTAAAACAAATACATTATAGGTTGGCCCCTCCAATAATACTTGTCAAGTTCCGTCCCTGCAACTGATGAAGAAATTCGAGCCCTTTTGCCGGCCTTAATGTCAGATAAACTTTTTTCATATCGCTGATGATATAATGCGGCTTTTTTGATTCATTGTCCAACAGAGTTAGAGTTCTAATTTTTTTTTTCATGAAACAAAAGCTTTTTTCTAAGGCTTTAGCTTGCACGCTTCAGACTTGCTTCAGACCCATCTCTCTTGCATTCCATGGTCTCATCAGTTGTCAGACGATTATTTGACCCATCATCAATGCATGTAGCTTACTTCTTCTTTCCATTAACTCTTGTCCTTGATCAAGAAAAAAGATACTAGTACAACATTCAATACCCTCAACCTCTTCATAAATACTACTAGTAACATTCATTTTTATGGGTACATCTACCCACTGTTGTCATCTACCCATATTATCAAAGCCCTCGCTGCATTATAAAGCTAGCATGAATATCCCATCCTTTCTCCAAACCTAAATTACAAGATTTAGTCATCCGAAGCAATAACCGAGCCTAATTCAAACACACACAACCTCATTGATATATAATAAAGAACAACCACAGTCGAAACACATCTACTCTCTCTAACCTAAAACACATACACAGGCTCTAAACAAAACCAACCCCAACCGCTGCCACCATAATTTGAGTTTCGGCCTTGCGTTTGCTAGATCCATTTAGTTTTTTTTCCCGTCTATAGATCTAAACTCTAAAGGGTGGTCGTTTAGTTGTGTTTTGTCATTCGGTATTTCGTAGGTTTTGTTTACTCTCGTAAACTTTGTTAGTTATATGTGACCAACATGGATCATCCTTAATATATATGATATAAAACCTTAGAACCACTAAACAAATGAAACTACAACCTTCATAATTTTGGCTTTCTAGCATAAGACTATTGTCATCATTTTTCATCCAAAATGTCTGTATGGTTAGAGTTGCATGAAGGAGAAACAATAGTACTCTTTATAGACATATAAAACAGTATTAACTTTGGGAGAACAAGCTTTTAAAGTTCCATATATGCTTCCTTCCATTGTTAGTCAAATCAATTATAACATAAGTTTTCAATGTTTAAACCGATGTTAACCATGAATCCAATTTCGTCATAGTGTATTATTAGACGGCAACCAAATAATCTAGGACTGGTATTCTAGTTGGGGGCATAATATGTGTTTGATAACTTATTTGAGTGTCCTGGTATTGATTTCTAATTGTTTTTGTTTGTGTTTGATACTCGTGTTTACAAGTTATATACGTGTCATGGCTTTATATTGACATCATTTGGGTGCAGTGGCGGAGCCAGGATATGTAATCAAGGGGGGCAACGGGTAACAAAACATGTCAAGAAATGTTAGTTTTTAACTTGGATCCCGTCGGGTCGGGTTTTTGATTAAAAAGTAAACAAAAATCAACGATAACTAAGACGCATTGCGCCTATATATATCTAATGAAAAGCGATTGGTAATTTCAACCGTTAAATGGAATAAACTGACCTACGATGTATACTATTGATCAAATATCAAGCAGAATAAAAGAGTAGATCGGACGTAATTTGCATTGTTTAAAATGCAATTTATTATATAAAAAGTAACGCGATTATTATAGCAAAATCTTAATCGCAAAATCTTTTTGAAATTGAAGAAACAATCTACAATTAAAGTTGTCGTTGACAACAAAATCATACTAAAATTAGATTAAGATGAAGATGAAGGGTGGAGATTGGTCCCCTAGTATCCACAAAAAACTTTGTATCCAAATGAACCTAAATCTTACATTTAATACATTAAATGAAAAGATATGATTATCCTACTTCCATATTCACAGGTAGTATAACCTTAGGTATCTCTACCCACATTTGACTTTCCCCTACCCAATATTAAAAAACAACCATCTTCTCCGACGTCAAACCATCAAATCTGATTTTCTTGCCTACACATAACACTTTACTTGTTAGCAATCAACAATAGTGACGGCAATCTGAATATTTTAGTGAAGGCAACACGCCTTTTTTCTACCATTTCAACTTCCTTTTTTCTACATATTTTGAGCCTCTCCGAGAGCTTTGTTGGGGGCGATTCCCCCACTACTCTAAGGGTGGCTGTGTAACTTTTGAGTTGGAGGTTTAAAGTGCATTTCCTGTTTTACAACAAGGCTACTCCAAAGACAAAGTTGATAGCAAAAAAGAATACCGAAACTGATTACTTAAGGTGCGGGGTCAAAAGACAAAGGAGTTGGAGTAGAAGGTTAAAGTAATAAAAATGGAAGAAAAAAATACCATCTCCTTTGTTCTTTCTTTTTTTCTTCTCACACTCGACTCGGTATTCAACCATACACAATCTCTACATACCTTTTTATCTTTCCTTGAGATGCCTATCATCAAAGGTCAGCATAAACTTTGATCTCACGACATTTTTGTGTTCGTATGTTATCATCTCATGTTTAACACACAAACACATAAATGCTGTAGGATCAAAGCTAATGCTCACGTTTGATGATTGACATCTCAAGGAAAGAAAAAAAGGAATGCAAAGATCTATATGGTTGAATACCCAGTGGAGTGTAAGAAGAAAAAAAGAAAGAACCAAGGAGATGATATTTTTTTTCTTACATTTTTACTAATTTTCGATGGACTGTCAGAGATTTAAAGATGAGTTTTATTTTAGTTGGAGTGTGAATCATTGGTTGATAATAAGAAGAAAAAAACAAGATGGATCTTTGTTTTTCAAGAAGTAGCGGTGTGTTTTCTTCAGCGGGTTAGATTTGGTATTTATAAGTGAGAGCGGTGTGTTGTGATTGTTGGAGAGGGCCGGCACACGGATTGCCAAAGTGGCTCATTCGGTGTGTTGTGATTGGTGGAAAGAGCAGGCACGCGGATTGCCAAAGTGGCTCATTTGGTGTATTGTGATTGGTGGAAAAGGGTGCCACACGGATTGCGAAAGTGGCTCATTTTGTGTTTCTTTTGTCCAAATGTGTTTCAAATGTGACTCGGTTGTGGACTCAATTGTTTATTTTATTTTAGCTAAGCTGTCGTTTTGTTTTTTAGGATATTTTGTGAACTTAACTACACCTTCTTGCAAAAGGTAAATAGTAAACAATGTCCTTCTCAAATATAATACGTGTACAAGTGTGAACGAACCAACGTTCAATAAAAATTTAATGAACCTTTCAGTTAAATGTTTGTTTATTGGCAAACCTAGACAAACGAACATATAAATTAAAAGAAACGTTACAATATTGTAAATATATTGTGCTTGTTTTTTTATACGTTCATTTATTTCCGTTCGTTTATATTCATTTAACACCTCAATGAACAATCTTATTTTGTTAACGAACGAATATGAACAAAAAAATTCGACCGTTTAATCGTTCGTGTA
Organism: Tanacetum coccineum; assembly: GCA_026074375.1. Lineage (NCBI taxonomy): Eukaryota > Viridiplantae > Streptophyta > Magnoliopsida > Asterales > Asteraceae > Tanacetum > Tanacetum coccineum. The sequence continues at coordinate 19,682 of BQNB010111162.1, forward strand.
AGCTTATTTGTCCGGTTAAACTTACAATGAACATGGACAAACCTCCATTCATGTTCGTCCGGCTCGTTGACAACACTAAATATGTGTAATGGGATTTTAAGCAAGCTTGATGGATCGCTAAGAGAAAGTATTCACATGCTTTAGAAAACATGACTATTATTTAACAACATCATTCATCCGAAATCAGCTAAGTTTTGTGCATGAAGATGTCGATCTATAGGAATGGGCACTTGGGTAAGGTTTGTGCATGAGCTAAGGTTTTTTACTTCGCCCGTTTCATGTTGGTTCTTGGTAGAAAAAGACATACTCAAAGGTATCGATATCAAGCCGTGTTCTTATGGTTGTCATATATAAAGTGTTTGATAAGGTTTCAACACAATGACTAAATTTGTTAATCCGGGTGCATGTTGATGGTGTTGCTAAGATGGATGATGATGATGTTGGTGGTAGTGAGAAGATGAAACAACCAAAGGAATCCCACTCTAACCGATTAAGTTTATTGCAATCTAAACCATCTCTTTAAGCAATAATCAAACACACCCTAATTGTGTTATAACCTAATTTCCGAATAAAACATTTGAAAGTATGAACACCAATTTAGGACAGAGGCCAGCTTGGAAGATACTTATAATAATCTTCCAAGGACCTTTGTTCATGATCCTTGGCCTCACATGACCCTTTTTTTGAGTCTGAAGTGGAACGTTAAGAAAATGACAAGATGACTCCCAAGTTCTTGTGTAAACCACTCCATGTATGGAGATCGTAGTCAATGCAAATGGGGTGATTGATGCATGTTTTAAGTGACCGGAGACAGTGACTCGACGAAGAAGAGTAGAATTTACAGATTTGAACAACCAAATGATCTGAAATGTAAGTTCTATAAAGAAGTGATTGGCTTGATAAATACGCAACCCTCGGAGACCTAGTTTTATCACAAGACTGCAGTGTACAAAGTGTAAACCTCATTGAAGAGTTTTAATGTTTAGAGAAATTGTAAATGTAAATGAAATTCGGGTTTTGACCGAACACACTAGAACACCAAATCAGTATGGTTGGAACCGATTATATTCTAATTATATAACAACCTAAGAATTAATTAATGACAACTAGCCGGGTACCCGCGCAATGCGGCAGTGGGTACCCTGTGACTATATTTTGCGGCGAGCAAATGTTATCCGGCTAAGCCTTTTTTTAACGAAAAAATAAAGAAACTCTGCAATAAGAGTTGAGGAGTGAAAGCGAGGGTATATTGAGAGACTATTTTTGCTGTGGAAGTGGGTCGGTGTGGGCGGTGAAGCGTTCGGGGTATGCCAACTTCAAAGCTAATGAACACCTCGGTGATGTAGACAAAACTCCACTCTACCGCGGTGGATGAACATGGGCGAAGATTTTAAAGATTTCCATTCGAGTATCTCGTTTATGGATGAAGTTATTAATAAAAAGTTTATGGCATATTTGCTTATAAGTGGTGCATGGTTGGGCTCTTCTGTAAGTATTTTGAAGGTTTTTATATTATATGTTACGGTTACTAACTCACTTGTTTGGTTTTAAACTTCTAATACATGTTGAAATACCGGCATGTTAACAACATGTTAACAAATTGCTATGGGTCGTGATGCTTCGTGCCTTCGTGGACCATCCTTTATGTTGATTTTGATAGGTATTTGGCACCTGATGTGTCTAAGGACCGTGTAAGAATGGATTCATCAGATTCGAGGGTTTTTCCATTTAGGGAGGAGTGGCCTAATGTGTGGGATGTCAAATATGTAAGTAAAAGTATTCGACTCTGGAATATTATTACATGTATGTACACATAATTGCATGCCTTTATTATTGATTGATTTTGTGAATTTTGTAGGTCTACTTGTCTCTCGGTAGGTACGGCCATTGGTATCTTGTCAAGCTCGACTTGGAAGACTTTAGTGTGTTAATGTGACAACCTACATAACCATTGCAAGGGTAAGATAATTAGGCGAGTCACATGGAGGTGGGAAAAGAAGTTGCAATGGTACTTAAATGCGATCCATTTTTGGGTAAATAATGGACGAGAGAAACCGAGATTTTTTGGGATTACATTAAATGGCTACGTGGAAACACCTTTGCAAGAGTCTGGAGATTGTGGCATGATGATGTGTAGGGCGCTAGAAAGGCTCGTCATGGGAAAAACATTAGACGGAAGAGGCATGTCGCGAAGGAAGATAGCCAACAAGTACGGAAAGTATATGGGCAAGACAGTCTACAAATATATGGACAAGACAGAGAATATATAGCCAACAAATATATGTGGAGAAAATAATCAGTCGCATCAAGTGTTGTAAGTCTTGTTTCGCATTAGTAGGGATAAGTGCTGATTAGCATGTTGTTGATGTCTAACCTTTTGTATGTTCAGTTTATTTGCCATTTGACACGTTTTTTTTTATATTTTATTTTCTTTATTTGTAAGCATAACAATGAGATATTCTAAGCAATTGTGTGCGGTATGCTTCCATACAACGTGACACTAAGTCGGGCTCAAGAATAAGATTGAAATTCAGTTGTCATGGCTCTGAAGGCTACTTATCCGGATTGATGGCCCTTTTAACTTTAGATATATTGCGGAAAATTAACAAGTATAGAGTAAATATGTTATTTTGCAGAAAATAAAATAAGGGAACACGGTGATCATTATGCTTGTTTTGAACTGCGTTTTTTTGTCCAATGAAAATTATTTTGAGACGGAGGGACTT
>BQNB010111163.1:0-22407 GCA_026074375.1 Tanacetum coccineum
AGTTTTTGTCTGTTTTTGGTCATTTAAGCTCGTTTTTAGAGGTAAAAGATATGTGTAATTAAGCACTTATCACTTACTCCGTAGAGTAACTAACGGTTCATGATATTGGGGACTTAAAGACAAATAGTTACTTAGGCAATAATAAATCGGAATAGCATACAGAAAACAATTGCATTCATGGTTATATCATGTATCCCCCTTGCGGGTTTATAAAACATTTGAAATATTGAAATCCGTAGCTATGAACTCACTTAGTCTTTGAAAAGTAATCACATTGTTATAAGATAAACGAGTATGCAAAAGAGTTTGTAACAAGCATGCATCCCCCTCGCGGGTTTATAAAACATGTAAATAAGTGAAGGCGAGGTTTTGAATCTCACCTTAATAGTATAGGGAAATCTGAGCAAAGGTATATGGGATGAAAGTAACGGCTTCTTCACATGCAACCTGGGGTAATATGTCAAGTCTTAGTTTGATTGAATATGTTTTACATTATAATGAATATCATATTTGATTGAATTGTTTATGGAGTATTGTATCACCGTTCGGGCCATCATAATTCAGAGGTCATTCAGTAAACATTTGAGGAGCTAGGGCACTTTAAATCGTAAACCTAACAACTCAGTCAGAACGTAATACCAAGACGAAACCCCTTAATATGAAGCTCCCTAGTATTGTGATACGATATAATTGGTTTTAAGCGTTTTGCTTGATAACTGAAACGATAAGCACGTCAAGCGTTAATTAAAGTTATGTTGTAACATTTCTCATTTTCAGGTTATTTACAACTTTAATAAATTCCATTATTTATTTTTAGAGTTTTACGCGTTCGCTTTTAATTATTATCTTATAGTTAAATCGCGTAAACTAAAAATCAACGTTCAATGTAAACGGACACCAAACAAATTAAAGTTGACATCAACCAAGTGTTATATGATTATTAGGAGTATAATTTATAACTTTTCATAATTTTGTTTTTGTTGGTTATGTAAAACGCTTACGTTTCGCAATAAATTACATTCGGTCGTACCCGGAAGCACCTTTACCTATCTACACTTAAACAAATACCCACATTTATACCCAATACTCAAAATTTAATTATTTTTCTCACCTATACCATCTTAGAACCGGACATAGGGTTTTACTCATGAAATAAATCCTTTAAACCTTATTAAGTCTTTTATAAATACATGTAAACCTTACATTATGTACCTTAAGCTCAAGTTACTAGAGATTGGCATGTCAAGTGTACTCTCCCCCCTCCTTGTGCCGTGGGTTTTGCCTAGGGAGGAGGAGAGCACTTTGCTCATGTACCCTAAACCATTTTCCAAACTCATGGTTTCATTAAGTGGTTTATGGATTTGCTTATGCTATAAAAGGGAAGACCTAGGTTCATAATTCCACTCTTATACTTCCAAACAAGAAAAATCAAGCAAGAACACTCTCTTTTTATGCTCTAAACCCACGGCACACCTTAAACAACTAGGGTTTTCCAAGCATTCAAGTGTTTAATCTAAGGTTACCTAAGACTACTCAAGGTGTTGGGAAGCTTGGATTCGGGTTTAACAAGGATTTATCAAGAAAACTTATTTAGGGTTTTCTTGATTAGGGTTTTGATTGTGAAGGCTTGTTTGGGGTTTACATCTTGTGTTCATCATCCTACTTGATTCCTATAAGGTCTATTTAAAGTTTTCAATACTCGTTTATTAATTTCCTATTGTTTACATATTTGTTGCATTAGTTAATCACCACCTAGTTTTATTTTAAAGTTATATAAAGTATATGATGATTTCATATGGACAAAGGACATGGACATTTAGAGGACTAAATACATGTGAAATATACGGTACAACACTTGGAAAAATAATGGTGCAAGGTTCCTAAATAAATGATTGTAAACTACTTGTTTAATTAGAAACCCTAATTATGTCTTTATATATATTTTTGAAATTCGAAATATAAATCTTATGTTTTATATTTTATAAAAATAGTGCTAATTACAAGGATCGTGAGCATGTAAGGAACTCGAAAAACGGAATTATAACGAACAAGATACGACATTTACAAGTTATATATTATTAACTTTATAAAAATAATTATATAAACTGTGATGAACAGTAAAAGTTACTGTTCATCAGGGGTATAAATTGTATAAATATAATATTTTGATAATTTTCCTTAATACGAACCCACGGACATAAAGAACTCGAAAAACGGAATTATAACGAACTAGTTACGTAGTTTACAAGGTATATATATTTAATTCTATAAAAATATTTTTATAAACTGTTATGAATAGTAAAAAGCTACTGTTCATCAGTGGATTTAAATTTTATAAATATAATATTTTGATAAATTTTCTTAATACTAATCCACGGACATAAGGATCTCGAGAAACGGAGCTATAACGAACGAGTTATGATTTAAACAAGTTACACATGTTTAATTTTATAAAATAATTTATATAAACTGTGATGAACAGTAAAAGTTACTGTTCATCAGTGGGTTAAACTTTATAAACATGATATTTTGATAAATCATTTTAATACGGAGACGTGGACATAAGAAACGTATAAAACGGAGTCGAAACGATAAAGATATGAAGTTTTAAAAACTCGCGCGCATTACTTTTATTTTTATACAATCTTTTATAAAACAATTAATTTAATAATAAAATATCATTATTAAATCATACATTTTTACAAACGATGCATTATTAAATAAAAATAATATTTTCTTTACGGGTACAAGTATATACACTTTTATTTAACAAAGTACGAGTTAATTATTGTTTTAACTTTTAATTAATTAATAAAAACTATTAGGTGGTGGTGTAGCTATACAACATGTGATGTTTTATTTATATGAAATACATTATACTCATACGGCCTATAATTAATTAGGTTGCATTCAAATTGCCGAGGCGATTCACTTACTTGATTTAGATAATCAATCATTCACTTACGTGAGTTTCATAGCCCCGTTTTATACAAATATATTGTTTTTAACAACTTGGGTGAGAAACATGCAATTGTTTTACATTTGACCAAGTACTCTTTTTAAACACATTACTTAGTTGGCCTAAGTACGAACCCACATTGCCCACTTTTCATGAACTGTCAATTGCTCGTTAAGCGAGCCGCGAATGTTATGATAGATCTATTTGGGATTGACAACCCCCGTTCGGGTGAAGTACCGCTCCATCGGTTTCGACAGTACTAGAAACAACGAACGTATACATGTCGAACAATTTGATGTTGCGGGTTGAACATCACATGTTCACATTATAGTGCATTAAAATAGCATACATATATGTCGAGCTTCGGTGTCATGAACTTAGTGCACCCTCGAATTAACATTTAAGATATTGTATGTGTTACCTTGTCTTACATTTGGGGGGGTGGGGGAAATCTATGTGGTCCATTTTATACATTTACTAAACATGTAATTCACCAACTTAATGTTGACCGTTTTAAACATGTTATTCTCATGTCAATAAGGTACGAGAAACAAGGATACTTGGTGGTCATCATATTTGGAGTCATTACTATAAAGATTTGGATCATTTACATTTTGGGAATATTTGTTATGTCTTAAAATCTTTACTTTTCATGGATGAACTATTTAAGCTTCGGCTATTGTAACAAACAAGTCTATTTAAGCCAATGTATCAATTTTAACGACTCATATAGAGGTCGTTCTCTTATCTCGTGCTGTTGATCTATGAAGTAACACTCGCCAACCCATATTCCGCTGCGACCCATTTTGGGGGTGTTACAGATTGGCATCAAGAGCCTAGGTTATAGAGAACCAGGTCAAATGTTTTTACTTGGACTATAACCATTTTCAAACATTGCATCATACAAAAGTTTTTCACGGGACACATACACTATTGAGTTGCATTAGTTGGTTATGCTATATGCTTTCATGATATGCATACATGTTTATATTATACTACATATATACTATGATGGTCTTATATAATATACTTATTTAAGTTTATTTATCTTCCTGCAGTCATGTCGTCTGCATCATCCGCTGTCACCTATACCTCTGTGTACACTGACTCCGAACCAGAAGAGACATTTGGGGAGCCGAAGAGGAATATACCGATGGAGGTGTACCACGAGTCATCGTATTAGGATACGATGGACTCCCCATGCAGCCAGTACACCCAGCATCCCCTGACTATGTGCCTGGACCTGAGCACCCAGCATCCCCTGACTATGTGCCCGGTCCTGAGCACCCACCATCACCCATTGAGATACCATTTGTACCCGAGCCTGAGTACCCCGAGTACTTAGTACCTTCGGAGGATGAGGCACCCATAGAGGACCAGCCTCTACCCGCTGATGCTTCACCCGTAGCCCTATCACCAGGCTATGTACCTGATTCTGATCCAGAGGAGGACTCCGAGGAGGAGCATGCTGATTACCCTGCTGACGGAGGGGATAAGATTGATGACCCCTCCGGTGATGACACTGATGATTAAGAAGAGAGAGCCCTTTCGAGGACGAAGAGGATGACAGGAGAGGAGGAGGAGCACCTAGCTCCGGCCGACTCTTCTGCTATACCTATTGTTGACCCTGTTCCCTCGGCCGGGGATACAGAGGCGTTTGAGACTGACGAGTCTGCACCCACACCTAGACCACCTCAGATCAGGATCCCCTTTGCCCAGACACGTCTCCGTAGGGCACGGAAGAGTGTCAGACCTGAGCCACCGATGTCGGCATCCATGGAGGCACGCATTGCTGAGCATGCTGCCGCACTTACACCACCACTACCTGTTGTATCTTCACCAGTACCCCTACCATCACCACTCACTACTAGCCCTACTGATACAGGAGCACCATTAGGCTATAGGGCAGCCGGGATTCGGATGAGAGCTGCAGATGCATCACCACCCTTATCACTTCCACCTACTTCCCCCAGGACTGATATTCCCGAGGCTGAGATGCCGCCTCGGAAGAGAGCTTGTCTTACTACTCCCGCTCCTGATGCAGATCGGGGAAGTTCGTGTGCTGTGCCGCGAGACCTCCAGGGACCTACCCATATTGACACTTGGGATGAGATTGTTGAGGCCATGATGGAGATAGCACCGACCACCTTAGAGGGGGTCGACCAGAGAGTGACAGAGCTTGATACTACTGTTAGACAGAGGACTGAGGAGTTCGAGGTACGATTTGAGGAGGCACATGATGACCGGGCTTACTTGGGAGCCCTAGTCAACACACTATACAGAGAGAGGATACAACACCACCGCACAGCTTTGGCTATGGATAGAGGGAGCTGATATGCTCGTAAAGCATGGACTAGTTCTGAGGAGAGTGAGTTGCAGCCCAAGAGGCACATGTAAGAACGCTAAGAGCACAGGTTGCTACGTTGATTACTCAGACCACATCACTTCAGACTCAGTTGACTACAGCACTTGGACGTATTGCGACACTAGAGGCTAGAGACCCAGAGCCCCAGGATGGACCAGCTGAGGCTGGCAGCAGCAGTTAGTCATGCATCATTTGTAGCTATCCCGTATAGCCTATTAAGTTTTATGGGTCTAACTCCCAGCTAATAGGCTGTAAGGTCTTTCCTGTTTTAACTTTAAGCTATCTTTGTATGGCGTAGTTTAAGTATTATGGGTGATCCCCAGCTAACACCGCCCTAGGTCCATATTTCAGCGTATTTTTGTATCTCTAGATACTGGACATGTGTTAATCAGGACCATCATTTTAGATTATCAGATGTTGTTATTATAAATGTTGATTTATTTATGTCATTGTTGATTTCACTTTCAGTTGAATAATTTCCGCTGTGAGATGGTGATCTATTAATTATATGCATATGCACGTTACGATTATGATTGTGTGAAATCTAACGTGTAAATAGTCCTATGTGATGTTAGAAGAAAATGTAACCAACAAGAAAGCCACGAGGACAACACCCGCCACCCAACCGCTCCTACCACAACTGTTACTGAGGCTCAACCCAAGCCTAAATTGATCAAGGCGTTGCTAGCAAGCTTCAAGCAAACGCGAGCAAGCAGAAGCAGAGATTGGCGATAACAGCCATGGTTCAGTAACCGCGAAGAAAGGCAAGTGCCTGCTCACGAGAAAAGCACTGGTGACACAGACTTTCCAGAAATCCAGTCCTATAAATTCAAGCACTTGAAGGAGTCGTTGCTGACCCAATGGGCAGAAAAGATGGAATCTGTTTTCTATCAAAACTCTGCTATATACAAAATCAGGTTTTAAGTTTGCATCTTTGAACTCTCCAAGGAAGTGCCTTGACGTGGTGGAACTCCCACGTAAGAGCTGTCGGCCAAGATGTTGCATACGCAATGCCATGGACGGCCTTGAAAAGGAGATAACAATAAAAATTGCCCCATGGGCGAGATCAGAACAGCTAGAATCTAGTACTGGAACTTAAAAGTGAGAGGAAAATGATTTGATGACTTTACAATCAACGAATCACCAAGAGTTGGCACTCATGTGTGATAGAATGTTCCCTGAGGAATCAGCTAAAGTGGAAAGGTATGTCGGTGGTCTTCCCGCTTCCAAATTTTTATCAACTTGTGTTCAAATGAAAAATATTGAATGCTAATGAACAAAGACAGTATATAAAGAGCTTTTAACTAGTGTTGAACAACTTTTGTACTTAAGAGAATGTAATAAGCTAAAAACAGCTTATTACAAGCTTATTGTTCTAAAACAGCTTATTACTTGAAAGTTTAAGAACAAACTTAACTCAACTAGTTTATATTGCTTAGAAATAGAAAGTACAAGTGAAATAACAAGAGGTACAACTGAAAATAAAGGATTTGCAAACTTGAAAGATGTACAGTACTCGAAATTGAAAAAAAATACAAAGAAAATTGAAACTCTAAAAACTACTCTACTAACTCTCTTAAACTGATCGTTTAAGCTTCTATTTATAGAGGGAATCGATGAGAAGATGAAAGCTTGTTCATTTATAGCCGTTGGATCTTTAAACTTGATTTTCAGCCTTTGATCTTGATCGATGAGGTGTTTGAACCAATTAGCTGTTGACACGTGTCTCAAATGACGTGGGGAGGGTTTAATACGAGGTTACATTGAGTGTAGAGGAGCAGGGAAGGTATTTTAGCAGGTTGGGTTTGCTTGGGAATTTGGGCGGGAAAGTTGGTTGGGAAGCGGTTATAGGGAAATTTAAACCCGCGTGTTATGTTTGAACTTTGAAGTAATTGCAAAAATAGTCCCTGCGTTTCATTCCCACCTTTGTAGTGTAAAAACAACTTTGAAAATTAACACATCCAGTCCTTGTAGTTGATAACTCCTTTTTCCTTCTTTATAAACCAACTTTTATCTTTTACAACTTTGCCCTTTGACTTTTTAATCATCCAAATGAGCCCTTGAGCTTTGAAAACTTGTCAACATTGATCCTTTGACTTTCATTTGGGTCTTCATTGACTTGTATTGGGCTGATCCGGCTTTGATCTTTTCAAATCTCTCTCTTGTCTTTTCATTTCTTGTCGGTCTTTGGCTGATTTTGCTCACTTTTGACTTTATTATCCTTTCCTGCACAATAGACACAAAAGCACACATTTTTCTATCCTTTTGGCATTTTCTTGGCTTTTATTTGGCAAAATCCCGGGTATTTAATATATACAATTAAGCATTTATCAACTTGCCGGGTATCCCACCAACCCGCCAAGTGGAATTTCAAATCGATCTGATACCTGGTGCTGTGCCAGTAGCACGGGCACCTTATCGACTGGCCCCATCCGAGATGAAGGAGTTGTCGGACCAATTGAAAGAACTTTCCGACAAAGGCTTTATAAGACCCAGTTCCTCACCTTGGGGAGCTCCGGTCTTGTTTGTCAAGAAGAAAGATGGATCATTCCGGATGTGCATAGATTACCGGGAATTGAATAAGCTGACGGTAAAGAACCGTTATCCGCTTCCCAGGATTGATGATTTGTTCGATCAACTACAAGGTTCGAGTATCTACTCAAAGATCGACCTGAGGTCGGGTTATCATCAACTAAGGGTTCGTGAAGAAGATATTCCAAAGACCGCATTCAGAACTCGATATGGACATTATGAGTTTCAAGTTATGCCGTTTGGTTTGACTAATGCACATGCTGTATTTATGGACCTCATGAATCGGTTGTACAAACCATACCTGGATAAATTCGTAATTGTCTTTATTGACGATATTCTGATATACTGAAAGAGCAAGCAAGAGCATGCAGAGCACCTCAAGTTAATCTTGGAGTTGCTTAAGAAGGAATAGTTGTATGCCAAATTTTCTAAGTGCGAATTTTGGATCCCTAAAGTACAGTTCCTTGGTCACGTGATCGACAGTCAGGGTATTCATGTGGATCCTGCCAAGATTGAATCTGTCAAAGATTGGGAATCTCCTAAGTCTGCAACGGAGATTCGTCAATTTTTGGGCCTAGCAGGCTACTACCGAAGATTCATTGAAGGATTCTCAAAGATCGCCAAGCCAATGACCAAGCTGACTCAAAAGAAGATCAAGTTTGAATGGAGTGACAAGGCAGAAGCAGCTTTTCAGTTGATAAAGCAGAAATTGTGTAGTGCGCCGATTCTAGCGTTACCCGAAGGAAATGAAGACTTTATCGCTTACTGTGACGCTTCAATCAAAGGGTTGGGCGCAGTGCTAATGCAAAGAGAAAAGGTGATTGCTTATGCCTCACGACAACTAAAGATTCATGAGAAAAATTACACCACTCATGATTTGGAGTTAGGCGCAGTAGTGTTCGCTCTAAAGATTTGGAGGCACTATCTGTACGGGACAAGATGTACAGTGTTCACTGACCACAAAAGTTTACAACACATCCTTGACCAGAAGGAGTTAAACATGAGACAGCGCCGTTGGTTAGAACTGCTTAGTGATTACGACTGTGAAATCCGTTATCACCCAGGGAAAGCGAATGTAGTGGCTGACGCATTGAGCAGAAAGGAACGAGTAAAGCCATTACGGGTTCGGGCCTTAGTTATGACTATCGGTTTGGACCTTCCCAAGCGGATTTTGGAGGCTCAGATTGAGGCAAGAAAACCAGAAAACCTCAAGTCTGAAGACGTAGGCGGTATGTTGATTGAGAATTCGAAAGACCCAGAAAAGCCCACCAGAAAAGCCCAGGAAGGAGGAAGAGGAAATTGGAACCGCGTGCGGACGGGACATTGTTGTCATGCAACAGAAGTTGGTTGCCGCACTACGGTGACCTAAGGACTCTGACTTATGCATGATGTCTTTCACATGTCGAAGTATCTCGTTCACCCGTGTTTCCGATAAAAATGTACCAGGACATGAAGCAACTATTTACTGGGGCCTAACATGAAAGCTGACATTGCAACTATGTTAGCAAGTGTTTGAGTGTTTAAGATGTCAAACGCCGAACACCAAACCATTGGTTTATGGTAAAACCAGCGATAACCTCAATGGAAAAGGGGAAAATATAACTATGGCTTTTCACCAAACTCCCAGAACGCAAAGGGTGGGAAACGATACCATATGGGTAATTGTAGACGATCATCTAAGCTCTGCACACTCTTTTACCAATGAGGGGAAAACTGACCTATGGACAAGTAGCAAGATGTACTGAAAGAAGTGCGTCAAAAGGTCATGGAATACCAGTCTCGATCATTTGTGATCGTGACCCCCGGTTTACGTCCAATTTCTGGAGGTCATTTCAGAAGGCTATGGGTACTCGGCTGGCTGGATATGAGTACGGCATACCATCCGGAGACTGATGGACAAAGTGAAAGGACCATAAATCGTGAAAGATATGTTACGCGCTTGTTGCATAGGACTTTGGGGAATGGGTTGGGAAGGACACTTACGTTGATCGAATTCTCGTAACACACAATCGTTACCATTCTAGTATTTAAGCTGCCCCATTATTCGAGAGGCACTTTTTGGCTCCGATTGGTGTCGGTCATTGTGTGTGGGCTGAGGTCGGAGATGCTCGGTCACCGGTCCAGAACTTGTTCATGAAACGAATCCGAGTGGAAGATTGTCCAGATTAGCAAGAGAATGCACGCTGCTCGTGATTTTTTCGCCAAAAGAGTTACGCCAATGTGAGGCGTAGCCTTTAGAGTTTCAAGTTGGTGATCGAGTTATGTTAAAGGTATCACCTTGGAAAGGGGTCGTACGTTTTGGAAAACGGGGAAAGTTGAACCCGAGGTATATCGGACCTTTCAAAGGGAGGTGTGTTCACCAAATAGTGGGAAACCCGTTGCTATAGACTCGAATTACCATTCAACAGGTTTTAAGCACGAGGTTCATAGCACATTTATGTACATCCAATTTTTACTAGTAGTTTTAATCTGACGAGCCATTGGCGGTTCCGTTAGATGAAATACACCATTTGATGATAAACTCCATTTTGTTGAAGAACCAGTGGAAATCTTGGAGCGTGAGATCAAGAAGCTAAGGCGAAGTCGTATTCCCATCATCAAAGTTTGATGGAACTCCAAGAGAGGTCCAGAGTTCACATGGGAACGCGAAGATCAGTTCCGAGGAAAGTATCCGCACCTCTTCACAAAAACCACACCCTCGAAGAATGTTGCATCTTGAGCCTTGGGACAAGGCTCTCCTAACGGGTGGAGACTGTAACATTTCTCATTTTCAGGTTATTTACAACCTTAATAAATTCCATTATTTATTTTTAGAGTTTTACGCGTTCGCTTTTAATTATTATCTTATAGTTAAATCGCGTAAACTAAAAATCAACGTTCAATGTAAACGGACATCAAACAAATTAAAGTTTACATCAAGCAAGTGTTATATGATTATTAGGAGTATAATTTATAACTTTTCATAATTTATTTTTGTTGGTTACGTAAAACGCTTACGTTTCGCAATAAATTACATTCGGTCGTACCCGGAAGCACCTTTACCTATCTACACTCAAACAAATACCCACGTTTATACCCAATACTCAAAATTTATTTATTTTCCTCACTTATATCTCTCTAAAACCGGACATGGGCTCTTACACATGAAATAAATCCTTTAATCCCTATTAAGTCTTTCCTATACATGTTAAACCTTACACAAAGTTGTACTTGGACCCAAGATACTAGAAATTGTCTAATCTTGGTGTCCTTGGTGCCCTTTTGCCGAATCCTTGCCTAGGGAGGAGGAGAGGCTTCTTACAACTTGTACCTATACCATTTGCTCCCATGGTTTCAATTTGAGGTTGTTTCATGGTTTCCTAAGTACTATATAAAGAAAGCCCTAGGTCCATAATCCTCTTACACTTTCATACAAGAAAAATCAAACCAAAGAACTCTCTCTTTTGGACTCAAAACCCACGGCACACTTTCAACAATTAGGGTTCCATTTTAATTTTGCAACCAAGGCAATCCAAGCATTCAAGTGTTCATTCTAAGGTTACCTAAGACTACTCAAGGTGTTGGGAAGCTTGGATTCGGGTTTAACAAGGAATAATCAAGAAAACATAATTAGGGTTTTCTTGATTAGGGTTTTGATTTTGAAGGCTTGATTGGGGTTTACATCTTGTGTTCATCATCCTATTTGTCTTCTATAAGGTCTATTTAAAGTTTTCAATGATCATTCATTTATTTTCTATTGTATACATACTTGTTGCATAAGTTAATCACCACCTAGTTTCATTTTTAAGTTATATAAAGTGTTTGATGATTTCATATGGACAAATGACATGGACATTTAGAGGACTAAATATATGTAAGATATACGGTATGACACTTGGTAAAATAATGGTGCAAGGTTCTTAAATAAAATGATTGTAAACTAACTTGTTTAATTAAAAACCCTAATTTTATTTTTATGGCTACTGTTGAATTCGAATTATAAACCCTATGTATTATATTTTATAAAAATAGTGCTCTTTACAAGGATCGTGAGCATGTAAGGAACTCGAAAAACGGAATTATAACGAACAAGTTATGACTTTTACAAGTTATATATAATTAACTTTATAAAAATAGTTTTATAAACTGTGATGAACAGTAAAAGTTACTGTTCATCAGGGGTATAAATTGTATAAATATAATATTTTGATAAATTTCCTTAATATGAAACCACGGACATAAAGAACTCGAAAAACGGAATTATAACGAACAAGTTACGTATTTTATAAATGTATATAATTAATTTTATAAAAACAAGCTGTTATGAACAGTAAATATTACTGTTCATCAGGGGTTAAATCTTATAAATTTGATATTTTGATAAATTATCTTAATACTAATCCAAGGATATAAAGAACTCGAGAAACGGGATTATAATGAACGAGTTATGATTTAAACAAGTCGCGTATAATTAATTCTATAAAAATAGTTTTTATAAACTGTTATGAACAGTAAAAGTTACTGTTCATCAGAGGGTTTAAACTTTATAAATATGATGTTTTGATAAATTATTTTAATACGGAGACGTGGACATAAGAAACGTATAAAACGGAGTCGAAACGATAAAGATATGAGGTTTTAAAACTCGCGCGCATTACTTTTATTTTTGTATAATCTTTTATGAAACAATTAAATGAATAATGAAATATCATTATTAAATCATACATTTTTACAAGTAATACGTTAGTAAATAAAAATAATATTTTCATTACGAGTACAAGTATATATACTTTAATTTAACAAAGTACGAGTTAAGTATTGTTGTAACTTTTAAAGAATTAATAAAAACTATTAGGTGGTGGTGTAACTATACGACATGTGATGTTTTAATTATATGAAATACTTTATACTCATTCGGCCTATAATTAATTAGGTTGCATTCAAATTGCCGAGGCGATTCACTTACTTGATTTAGATAATCAATCATTCACTTACGGTGAGTTCATAGCCCCGCTTTTATACAACTATATTGTTTTACAACTTTGGGGTGAGAAACATGCATTGTTTTACATTTGGACGCAAGTACTCTTTTAAACATATTACGATTTGGCCTAAGTAGCTAAACCCACTATTGCCCACTATCATGAACTGTCAATTGCTAGTTAGCGAGCGCGAATGTTATGAATAGATCTATTTGGGATTGACATCCCCGTTCGGGTGAGTAGCGCTCATCAGTTTCGACTGTACTGAAACAACGAACGTATACATGTCGGAACAATTTGGATGTTGCGGGTTGAACATCTACACGGGCACATTTTGTGCATTAAATTGCATACATATATGTCGAGCTTCGGTGTCATGAGCTTAGTGCACTTCGTAATTACTTTTAAGATATTTCGTAATTACTTTTAAGATATTGTATGTGTTACATGTCTTACATTGGAAATCTTGTGGTCCTATTTTATACATTTACTAAACCTGTGAATTCACCAACTTTATGTTGACGTTTTAAAGCATGTTTTTCTCAGGTCAATAAGGTACGGGAAACAAGGATATATTTGTGGTCATCATTTTGGAGTCATTACTTTAAAGATTTGGATGCATTACATTTTGGGAATATTTGTTATGTCTTAAAATCTTTACTTTTCATGGATGAACTATTTAAGCTTCGGCTATTGTAACAAACAAGTCTATTTAATCCAATGTATCAATTTTAAACGATTCTCATATCTCGTGTTGTTGATCTATGAAGTAACACTCGCCAACCCATATTCCGCTGCGACCCATTTTTGGGGTGTTACAGGTAATATAGGATTCCATTGTGTTTCAATCTTTTTTGTGGATTTCTTCTAGAAATCCTTCATGTAATTTTAGTTGGATAGGTTGGTTGAAAACCCCCATTGCTTCTATAACATCTATGTAACTTTTTTCTAGCTTTTGCTAGCTTTAATATATCTTCCGCCCTTTAAAAAAAACTTTATCTCGTCTCTAACGAGGTCGATTTTTGTAACTTCTCATTCCTCACAATCACACTATAGTGGACTAGTAGAGTATACATAGATAGGCATCATCGAAGCAGCCTATCAGGCTTTCCACTATGGGTCAGTCGACCGACTCGGTCGCCGTCGATCGGAGTCGGTCGCCCGCATAGTGGCGAGTCGGTCTGGTAGTCGGTCGCCGGAGACCGAGTGAGATAAGGATCGCAGGCACGACCTATGTCGTGGGAAGGAAATTACAAAAAAATATGCCCTTTTTTGTTTCTATATAAAAAAACTTTTTAATTTTTAAAATTTAAATAATTTAACACTATAAATACCCACTCATTTCACCATTTTTATCACACATTCAAACAACAATTCAAAAACTTCTCTCAATTCAAAAACTCACCATGTTTAAAAAGAATAAGAAAACTCCCAAATCAAAAACTCCAAATTCTCGACTTCAACCAAGTGCTCCGCATTTAACACCGGATCCGAATTTTTAATTATCCGGTCTTTTACCACCCATCCATTTCCGATCTCCTGGTTTTGAATACACTTCACAATTACCACACCCACTACAAAATAATAACATCTTTTATCAAAATCGTCCATTCAATCCTCCGTATAACAACCCAAATGCTTTTCACAACTCACCAACCGAGTTGTATCGTCCTACTATGGAATCATCGACGTCTTCTCAACCAAATCAACCTTATTCTCCAATTAATCCTACCAATCTTGATATGAATTTTGAGGAGTTAATTTTTAGTCAAGACTATAACTATAGCCAAGATTATTCTATGGGTCATGGTTCGGGTCACGGTTCAGCGCCCGGTTCGACGCACGGTTCGGCTCAGGGTTCGGTTCCATTTCATGATGACGAAGACGACTCTCCCGTCGAAGAGGTGTCACCCGTCAAACCTAAGAAGCCCTCGAGACGTGTAGCAAAGGCCAAGAAGGATGAGCCCAAAGAGGTCAAGGAGACGCCAAAAGAATAGACAGTGGAGGAAGAGATTGCGTTGTGCTAAGGTTGGTGCAATGTTTCAGAAAATAGTATTTCAGGAAACAGTATGAAGGCTAAGGGATTTTGGAAAGCTGTTATTAGGTACTTTGAAAATTAAACTGGTTCAACAAGAGGTTATGACTCGATCGTTAGCAAATGGAAAAATAGGGTTTGCCATAGAATTGGTGCTTTTTGTGCCTTCATCAAAAATATTGAAGCGAATCACGAAAGTGGTATAAATGACCTCGATGTGTACCAAAAAGATTGTGCAGAATACAAAATGATGTACAAAGGTGATTTTACATTGGAGCATTGTTATAACATATTGAAAGATCACCCAGGTTGGAAAAATGTTGAGATGCCTTATTTTTACCAAAGTCAGGGGCGAAAAAAGTCCAAGACTTATGAAACCACTTCGGGGTCAGCATCTAGTGGTCTTAATTTGAACGAGGAAGCGGATGAGGATGTGGAAGAGACTCAAGAATTCCAAAAAATAGGTCGTGACCGAGCAAAGGCCAAGAAGAAAGCAGGCAAAGGCAAAAAGAACGCAGCTGGTTCTCATCGTGGGGGAGCTTCTTCCTTTGTTGATTGGTAGTCGAAAGTTCTACAAACATGAAACAAAAAACAAGCGGGTGAAGAGAACAAGGACAAGTCTATATAGTGTTGAAAATGGGAGTTGACGTATCGGGTGTAGAGGCCGAAAGGCTCGAGCAATTGCACAGCTGAAAACGGGAAGACCCTAGAAATTCAGGTCTCCTCGGATCGCTTGAATTAGCGAAAAGGGAAGAAGCGGGACAAAGAGATTATTATTCTATAATTCAGCATAGACAGGACCTTGCCCCCAAATACAACAAGGAGAAGTGCCCGAGATGAAATTATAGAAATCAAGGCGCGATTTAGAACTCTAGATTATATTGTTTAAGTATCTGCATTAATTATGGTTATTAATTCTTAGATTTAATGTGGATTTATGTTTTTTTAAATAAATAATGAATTGTTTTTTTAGGTTAATTATGTAATGCTTTATTATTATTAAAGAGATTTATGTAATGTTTTTTTTTTATTTAATAAAGATTTTAAATTTTGATGTAAAAAAAATATGAAGGTGCCTTCAGAGTGACACAACAAATGCTTTGTTAGGTCGCTGAAGAGAGAAAGTTGATGTTGCGCCAAGAAATACAGGTTGGAACCGACTATGATAGTGGTAACCTCACTAAATCCTTTTACCCACACTCTAAAAAAAGTTAGGCTAAGAAGTCAAATTGAGACTGACATTTTCATGATATTGTATTTTTATAATTATGATGCGAAATTCGTATTGTTGTTACTTTATCTTATATTATAAGAGAATTTCACAAACCGGAAAAAAATATATTCATAATTGGATTTTGAGTTGCTGACGATAACAATAACGATTAATTACAGACATCGATATACCTTATAAGATACTGAAAGTAAACAATTTGACTATTATTTTTTGTATCACCAAAAATAAACAATAATACACGGTCATTTTTTGTTATTTGTTTTTCACTCGTACACAATTACACATCAACATATGACTCTAAATCTCTAATTCGTATACCAAAATTATTGAATTTAAAGAGAATGTGAACCACTAATTATCTTGTCCATGAGCATGCACCCCAAGCATATATGGATAACTTCTTTTTCTTCGTACACAGAGGGGCAACCAAGAATTTAGAGTAAACTGCAAAAATCATCCCTGTGTTTTGTAGTTTGTGGCACTAATCATCCCTAGCCAATACTATTGGCACTAATCATCCTTGAGTGGTGAAACGTTCGGCAAAATTTTTTTGCAAAAATCATCACCAATAAGGATGATTTTTGCCTGACATTTGGCCGCTCAGGGATGATTAGTGTCAATAGTATCGGCTAGGGGTTATTAGTGCCACAAAGTACAAACCACAGGGATGATTTTTGCAGTTTACTCAAGAATTTATGTTAAGATGAGTCATAAATAATTTGTACAACAATGTAACCCAAAGGGTTCATTAAAAATGACTCTAAAACATCAATAAAGTACTACTCTCTCCGTCTCATTTTTATTATCCGCGTTTTTTTTTGATGTCTCAATTTAATTGCCAACTACTAAAAATAGATAGGGAAGTTTGATCAAGTTTACTATATCATTCTTGTTTGAAATTATTATTACACACTTTAAAGAAAAATTTAATTAATTAGTTAAGGGTAAAATCGTCATTCTGTCAAAAAATAAGAAAGAGAAAACAGTAATAAATGCACTTTTCTTAAACTGTGTGTTTTTTGTGGGAAAGCAATAATTTTAGAACGGATGGAATAATTAACCTGTTTTCAAATCGACAAATTTGACCTAAACTCCCTAAATTAAATAGATTCCAACTTTATTGATTTTAAAATGGTTATCTCAGTAACTAAAAGCAATAAAAACTATAATAAAAATGACACGATTTGAATAATGAGTTTCCTACTTTCGAGTGCAATATGACAAAAAGTTATGTAGGTATTAGAACTACAGACACAAATATATCATTACTACACACAAACCAAGTAAATTCATTATTTTATGTGAGCGCGTTCGTTTAATCCTGCAGTTAAAAAATTAAACAAACTAAAATGAACAAAATACATACGAATATGAGTTGACATCTTATCAAAGTACTATTTATTTGACAAACATGTCAAACAAAAATATAAAACTAAAAGTCCCACAGTTTATAAACCTGGAAAACACTAAATGTTTTATGTTCATTATTAAAATTAAAAGATTATTAACGCAAAAATTAATGAGAAAATAATACTTTAATTATTAGAGCATCTTCAATGGGAAAAACAAAAGCTGTGTTTTTCTCATTGCATTCAAAGCTTTTTTGATAACCTTTTACAATGACCTGTTAAACAACAAGTCCTTTGTAAAAGCAATAGTTATTGAATGTGTTTTGCATTAAATGTAAAAAGCTATCAAAAGTTTTTTGCATTAAAGATGCTCTAACGATACCTGACATTTTGCTTGGAAAGTTAGAATTATCTCTTTTTTACATGTTTTTGTTTTTTTTTTTAAATTTACAACCGTACTAACTTTAGTTAAACAAAGTAGTTATTCTCTCTTCCTCATGTTTTCTTCATCTCCATTATGTTTCTTCCATGAATGAGAAAATAAAACCCAGACAAAATCACAAGCTCATCGAAAATAAAAAAAAATAAAAATGTCGCATTCACAAAACTTTTACAAAAAAACTTTCACAAAGTAACTCTTAACCAATTCAAATCTTCCTATCCATGTATGTCACATTTGTGAAAAATCTTTGGTAAAGTTTTTTTTGGATGTAGCATCCCTTTAAAAAAAAATTGATGCCCCGCTTCACTCATGGTCAGGGTCGGGCTTGAGTTGGGGGTGGCCGAGCACCCCGATTGGCTCCGCCCCTGTGTACCATTCTACTTACATGACAAAATTGAACATTAGTCACAAAGTGAAAACTGAAGCTCAATTTGTTTAAACTCATTAAGTTTCGTCTAATTTATAAAAGAAAAATAATTGTTATGCATAATTATCTTATATGCCTAATGATTTAATCGATTGATTTGAAAAAGTTATTACACGACGAAGGCGGTGGATGCATCAGGTTTTGTTCTTGAGCAAGATAGCTATGATCAAACGTGAAAGTTTTCGCCCTTATTATTTTCATCTTTATCTTTCAATTCTTCATCGCCCTTCATTGTCAAACGTTCACATTAGTTTTTCTCGGAACTTGAATCTCAAAATCTCTTTTATATTCACTCCATCAGTCAACCGGAAAAGATATGGAATAAATGATCCAAACCAATGTTTTAAAACCCGGTTTTTTAATCGACCCGGTTTAATCACCGGTTCACCGGGTCACCGGTTGAACCGCCGGGTCGAACCGGTTTTATACATATGTATACTTTTTTCTATATTTAATATGTAAAGTTGTGTAATTTCATAATTTATTCGATTTATTTTCTTCATTCGATTGAAACCGATGAAAAATATTAAGACTCTACCGATAAGCTTTATTTTAAGTTCTATTTCTATTATAATATAGCAAATATTTGCAACAACAATTAATATAAATCTAAGTTATAACAATCTATATTAAAACTTAGTTGGTGTTTATAAGTTAGTTTATAACTTTAATTTACTCATTTATAAGATTTTAACTAACAATAGTCCTCATCACTTCAATTTATCCATTAAAATTAGAAAAATCCTTGAGAAAAAAAGATTTTGTTATATTTTTTTGATAAAAAGTCATGACCCGGCCGGGTTTATCAAACCGGGTCGACCCGGGTCAACGAAAAACCGGCGGTTCAATCCGGTTCTCAAACAAGCAAAAACCCGGTCTCATCCGGACCGGTCTCCGAGCCGGTTCACGGTTCAACCGGTTGAACCGGCCGGGTCAACCCGGTTTTTAAAACATTGATCCAAACCTTAACATTGTCACCATCTTATTAAATTTTTGTTGTCAGGTCGATCTCTTTGATTGCTACAAAATATATGATGGTAACACATGAATCAAGACGATGTTGCTAGTCTTTATGACGAGTTGACGGAAAAGATTATTATCCATGGAGTACATTTTTGGTAAGCAAGTGAAGCTGATTTACATCATGCCGGTCTATTTGTTTGGAGCGATGCTACATCCACTCCTAACTCACATAAAAACATCTACATACACATGTGGCATGTTAGTTCCACCAATTACTATCTATCACTTTTTTTTTTCACTACCACTATTTGTTTGACACATATGGGTGTGAATATTTTTTGTATAAAATGAGTGTGGATCTAGTATTCCTCATTTGTTTTTTACCATCCCTTGCATCTGACTTAAATAATACGTAAGCTTCAAGGTCATGCACGTATATACTTAAGTTTGCGAAATTTACCGAAACAACCAAATCAGAAATGAGTTTTCTTGCGGTAACCGTACTTTTCTGATTTTACCAAAAACACCAAGATTATCGCGCAGAATGGGTGGCTAAGAATTCGAAGAACTCGTGTCTTTGTTTTAGTGGTGTTTGCGAATTTTATAAAAAAAATAGTTTATCGCGCAATTCTAATGGTGATAAAAAATTTTAATTTTTTTTTATGTTTAGATAAAATTTAAAAATTTAGGGTTTGGTTTTTATTAGGGTTTAGATATGTTTTGGAAAATAACGATATCAGCGATTTTTGAAAACGTTTTACGCTATTGATACATTATTTGAAAATATATTTTTTTGTTCGGTAGTGTTGTCTTTGATGAGGTCTACAAAGTGAACCAAAACTTGTTACGAAAATAATTTAATATGCATAAGATATGATGTTGCAAAGTGTGTTAGTTGTTGTTATTTAATGGTTTTTATTAGTTCATTTGTATAACGCGATAACTATAATTTTTAAACATCAACGATATTCATTAATAGCATTACAAAACGAGATTACATGGCCAACCTTATTTAGAGGATTTAAAAAACTTTAAAAAAACAACAAACAACTACAAAGATGGTTAGCAAACTTGTGTTAGGCAGTAATCCTTTTACATGTCTCTGTAGTTCGTCATCAATTGTCTTTTCTCTTCCATACTCCTTAGCAACTCATCTCTAACACTTTTCAAATGTACACACTTCTTCATGTCCGCCCCTGTCATGCATCCAAGGGCGTATTTAACATAGTCAATTAGTAGGTGATCTTGCAAAACCATCAGATTGTTAATTTTCACCCTACGGTTCGTAAATCTATCAGCAAAACGATGCATCAAGGTTAAAATTTGTTCCTCCAAAATAGCTTCTTCATCAAGGGCTTCTTGTAGTTTCATAAGGACATTTGACCTAACGTTTTCTGGTTTACTAGCCATGGTAGAAAATGAGAAGATACAATTAATAATTTATGTGAATGAAAAATTAGTTTCAGTATGAGAGTCCCCAAGTTATGTCTTTGTATATAAGCTATAATTGAATGACAGTTGCAGTGAATTGTCAATCAATGTCAGAAAAAGTTAATGACTTGTCAGATATTTTCATAAATCGCGTGATATTTTTAGTGATAAAAAATAATGTTATGTACTTGTCTTATCAGTTGCCGTACAATAATATATTTGCAGTGAATTGTTCAATGTCTGAAAAGCCTATGATTTGTCAATTCTTGTCATAAATCGCGCGAAATTTTTTAACGATCAACAACAGTGTCATTGAGTTGTCTTTTCACTTTGCCCAAAAAATAAAAATTTTCAGGGACTAAACATTATGATATTTTGTAAGTTTGTAGTTATAAATAAGCTTATCATTAATTAGTCTTATCTGATTTAGTAAAAAACAAATGATATTTGAATTTCCCTTTTAGCATTGTAAGCATAATTTACACTTTAAACTTCTTAGTATTGTTGTCTTTGATGAGCTATTCAAATAAATCGTACAAACAAGAATCTTGATTCATATGATCCATTGAATACAATACACGATAGAAAAAAATCACACCTAATCTAGTACATTGGCAAGCTTATTATTCTGACTTAAAACATACAACAACAAACAAGAAAACAAATGGTTGGCTAGGTGTTGTTAAACAACATGATTCGACAATCTATATTGCCTTGTAATTGTTAATGAAGTTTTGCTTTTCAGCAATGCTTCTCAACAATTCTTGTCTTGCTCTGATTAAGTTGTTTGTTGTACGTATATCCGCTTCATGGGTCATTAGTAGAGCATGTGATCCATAGCTATTAAGGCTCATTGTAGGCATATTCTGCAACATTGTAATTTGTATCTCGCGGATAAGCATTTGTTCAAAATAACGTGTTAAGTTGCCCAACATTGTATTCGTTAGTGTGGCCTCGGCTTCAAGCTCCCTTTGTAGGTTGGCAACAATTGTTTTACGTGCATCATTTGCAAAATCAGCCATAGACTTTGTTAGTAGTAAGAAGAAGTGTGTTTGTGTGTGTGTGATTTGATTGTATTGTATATGCAAAGCTAGTTGGTATAGGGGAAATAGTTTGGCTAGTATTTATCAATAGCCTGATATGAATGGATGAACTGTCAAATGTTGTCATAGATATCGTACATTTAAAAGAGATCATAGACAATTTAATGGATTAGTCTTTATCAACTGTAATACTTAATTATTGAATAGATAGAAAAAAGAGAAACAAAGTGTCTACATTGAAAAGACATTGTTATAAGATATTGAGTTACATGAATATTAGTACATACGTTTCTTTAATTCTTGATGTTGAACTGCTTTGGTTTCCTCGATTTTTTTCGTTTATGCATTTGATGTAGATAGTTGAGTGATTGAAATGATTTATCCGAATAGCCTTTGTTGGATTTCAGCACCGTGCTTAGATCTATCTTTGGACATGATAACTTGGTTTCCTCGTCTTCAAAGTGTTCTTGTTTCGCCCATTCAACCATTTGATTGAAAGTGTAATTATTTTGTGTTACCTCCTTTTTATTGTCTTCACTATCACTTGTGTAGTTGGTTATTACATGGTTCATCATTTCTACCAAGCTAGTGATCCGCTCAGACTACACCTTAAAATATATATAATATAATAAAATATCAAATATATAGTAAGGATAGTCTAAAAGC